>NMRB01001079.1:76946-140552 GCA_002633025.1 Notospermus geniculatus | reverse complement strand
GTAATATGTCTGTAACTTTACATAAGAATATTGACGATATTCTAAATACATGTACATGTAATACAATTCAGTCAACAAATGTTAAATCTAAACATTGGTTATTTAATTAGAAGGCTTATAATTACCGTACGCCCTCTATTATCAGAAAAAGTAACTTAATGCCCAGCCTTTTGATTGATTACTAAGTTGTACATTCTTGGTACTTATATCATGTACCGGTATATACTCTAGATTCGTTCTTCTAAGGTTACTTTACTGAACACCCATATGACCGCCTACCCTATTAAATATGCATGGCAAAATAAAGAGCTGTAACGCAAGACTCACTCATTGGTCAGTTATGTCGAATAGAATTAATGAATTCTTTGTGTGGACTATATTGTGGCCTAGGCAAGCTACAGCATGAATATCTGAAGTGACCTTAGAAGAACGAATCTAGAGTATTCTTGATACCACTTACGTGTAATAATCAATGGGAACCCGGGGGAACTAACGTCACGACGTGGCGCTGCGACCGGTGCGACCGAAGTTCTTTTCTAACGTTATTTTCATTTATTTCTGACGTGAGAACAACCCTTTTGTTTCGGTTACCTGGCATTAAAGTTTACATCACCTTGGCAGATGAAAATTTCAGCATTTTTCGGTGTTTCTTTTTCCTTAAAATGAAGAGCTAGGATGGCGAAAATGGCAACGTCTTTATCTCAATATTCGTGTAGGAAAATGTAGGCCTACAGCTCCTTTTTTCATGACGGGCCATGTCAACATTTAAAATGAAATCAATGACGTCGATTCGGTCGCAACGCCGGTTCCTCATTAACTGTTCATTCCTTTTTCGTTACCACATGTCATGTACAGTCATGGACATGAGTTTATCTACTACACCTGATACTTTGAATATTTCAAATACTTCTGGGCCAATTTTAACACGGTTTGTTCCATATGAAAGTACATCTTATGGTCATATTTCTGCATCAAAATTTCGGAAATTTGGAAATATCGTAATTACGTAATAGCTCATCAGAAAAAATCACCAAAATCAACATTTTTATTATGTAATTTTTTTGTGACTTTTGTTGCAGTTTTGATAGAGTGGAACCTTCTAAGGACCGTAGACTTTGTCTCATCAAAATCTGTTGAGTGGTTGCTGAGATATTTGAGATTATCAAAATTTCGATAATTTGAGATTTTTCAATTTTTTCACAAAATTTTGATATCAGTAGAAAGAGCTCACCTAAAAACCACGAAGTATGAAGTTTTGGAACGTTTAGCCGAAACTGGTTAGAAGTTAAGCATGTTTTTCAAAATATCAACATTTTGATACTTTGAAAAATACGCAATATTTCTGCCCAGTTAAGGCAAAAATTTCCCAAATTTTGTAAATCCATATTCTGAGGTTAGCTTTATCTTATGGCACCAACATTTCCTACACGAAAATCTCAAATTAGCAAAATTTGGATAAAACATCTGCAACAAAAATCGCAAAAATATTACATAATAACAAGTTTGATTTTGGGTGTTTTTTTCTGATGAGCTATAACATAATAGCGATATTTTCAAATTTCCAAAATTTTGATGCAGAAATATGTGTTAGAGCCAAATCAGACCGCGTTAATTTCAATTTTTGTGGTGCGTTCAATTTCGGTATTTGTTGCAGGTGAGTGTCACCTGAGGTGCCTGGTTAAAGTTGTTCATTTGGGTTCGGTACACAGTCAGGACTTTCCTGGAATTTCTAGGCCTACAAAAAACTTGATTCTTTTTGAAACCTGATTCTTCTTTACGATTGATCGATCTTATAGATTCCTTTTGAATTGGTATGACCAAGATTCTGTTTTGGTATGATGTATGATGTACGACAGATTTGACTGGGTATAAGAACCTTGATTTTACAAGCTTGTCTCAGATTTACTTGAATTTTTGAGGGCTCCACGAAAGGGCCCAGGAACAGGTTTTCCTAAGAAGGGACAAAGTTCTGTAAGTTGTACTGTAATATTCCGATTCCGATTTAATGCTCGATGTTAATTCTCATTAGCCTATATTACCTGTCCGAATCCTAAAATCTTGTAAATATTTTCAGCGAATTGTAAATGTCAGCACGGAAGGATGTTTGAATAAACCGCCGTATGAATGAATATCGACCTTTGTCCCTAACTTGAATCTCAGGAAGAAGGAACCAATAATATGACCAACATGACGTATTTTCATGTGGAACAAACCGTGTTTAAATTGGCCCAGTAGTATTTGAAATATCCAAAGTGTCAGGTGTAGATAAACTAATGTCCATGACTGTACGTACAATTATGAATGAGTGTTTCGTGCCGGCAAATCCATTGCCATCAAAGTGAAAGTTAGCACTAATACAATCTATCACTTACATTAAAACAACATCATGATATAACTGCATATTAATACATTGTAGGCTATACTAACTAATCTAAGCAGAGACACGTGGCATAACTGGTGCACAATAATATTGAGAAGCCTGTCAAATTGCCAAATACAAACACTGCAGACAATTATCACAATTGGCGCAAATGATCTAAAAAAAAATTTTCAAGTTATAAATAATAAGGCTTCAAAATATGTAGGCCCTTGCAATTTTCTAATAGATTTAACAGAGTTTTTACTACAGTACAAGATCTTGGTCAACGTAAAGAATAGTAGTTAACAAACACTATTACTAGCGTAACTAAAAGTTAGTAGTCCAGTGGATACACTAAAACATTACCAGAGTTGCAAATTAGAACCTTTTCCAAATAGCAGCAGCCAATGCAGTGATCACCAACATGAAGATGTCAACTCTAGCAGTACTCGACGAGTTACAGTAATTCTCGCCGCTGCAGCATTTGGTGTAAGATTTATCGCCAAGTTTTGAGTTAGGCGTTTCTGTGCACGTTGGGGCGCAGGATCGAATTGTTTTGCCATTTCCAACAATTTTCTGAAAACAGATGTTAAACAAAAAATGAGACACAGGTCTCATGAAAGCTTCCGTTGAACTCGCATAAGCAAGTTGATTGCTTTTTATCTTCTGACCGTAAGTGTGGCGAAGTGGAACCAGAGGTTTATTGGCGAGAGATGCAAGCATGGCAAGGGGGAAACACTATCCTTTTGTAGGAGTTGAGAATTTCGGAGTGCAGATCAGGTTAACATGACACCCTCCCCTTCTCCAGCTGAAATGTTGATCCACTATTGGACTGTTTTGGGGAGGTTCGGAATGCAGGAAAGAAGAGTGCCAGCTAAAAGAATTATCAATGAAACTTTTATTTCGGAATGGAGTGATGCATTGCCTGCATTCCGAAATAAACGGTAGCCTACAATAGTAATTTTGTAGTAATTTTACTGTAACGTTTTTCAGTGTTCCCCATCTGTGAGTGTTCCCCTGCTTTTGTCTGACGGAATAAGCCGTGACTCGACAATGGAGGACACAGAGAGAAACGTGTCGATCTATCTGCCAGTGTTTCCAGAACAATAGGGGGAACACTGACACACGGAAACACTGAAAATTTTTAAACTTTACACCGGCATAATTGAGTGTGGCCAAACTGCCCCATCTACAAACACTACATCATGCCTATTGGATTGATTCCTTGAATATGGAGATTACAGCCAAGACCACCCTTAGAAGATCTGTCACGTCTGTCTAGGCTATTCATTCGGGTTACCCAAGCCCGGGACTTCGTTTAGGACAAAAGATTTAAGGGTTATGAAAAGTGACTCGAAATCTCGAATTTTTGACGCAATGAAATGGTCCATGGACCATGTGCTCACCGGGTTGGACATAATAGTCTAATGACAGAGGGATGAGCAATCTGGGTCAAGTCATTCCCGAGTAGGACTTTGATGATTTGGGAGCCACCTGGCGGCCATATTGGATGTCCGATCGGGCCGGAACTTCACATGCACATAAAGGTCATCTGCAGGGGGCCACATAGCCCATTGGAGCGCTTTGGGTCAAGTCGTTCCTGAGTTACAGCACTTTGACGATTTTCGGGTTACGCCACCTGGTGGCCATGTTGGAAGTCAAATCACGCCGAAATTCGACATGCACGTAAAGGGATCTAGAGGGAGGTAAATATCAAATTTGAGCACTCTATGTCAATTCATTCCTGAGTAATAGCACTTACTTGATTTTCAGGTTACGCCACCTGGCGGCCATATTGGATGTCCAATCAGGCCGAAACTTGGAATTCTTAAAGGTACCCCTCCAATGCATGTTTATGCAAGATATGAAGTCGCTTGGTGAAATAATGACGAACTGTGGCAGGTTCGTTACTTTTGTCGAACTTTGACCTTTGTGACCTTGAAAAGTAGGTCAAATCAAAAACCCGTTATGTATGTTATGTATTCTTATTAGATACACCTATGATAAAAATTTGGAGAAGATCTAGTCATTAGTTCAGGAGTTATTGCACTTTTTGTGTTTTCGGTTTCCGCCACCTGGTGGCCAAGCTAAGAGTCGAATCGGACCGAAACTTGGTGTGATGGGTCATCTGACCTAGGGGTATATATGTACCGAGATTCAGATCAATAGCTCCGGCGGTTACGAAACGTGCCCTGCTAACGGACAACGACGACGACAGACGACGACGGACACACCACCATCGTAATAGCTCACCCCGGTGAGCTAAAAAATCTGACTAACTGCACACTGAATTGAGAAAATAAGGCTCGGGGCACCTTCTCCTGGCGGTTCCCGAGGGCCCCCGAGCCTTATTTTCCCAATTTTTTGTGCAGTTAGTCAGATTTTTTGCGTAAAAAATTCCAGATTTCGAGTAACTTTACATAACCCTTAAGAAGAGGGATTCCCGAACAAGAAAGGGCGTTCGAACGCGATTGGAATAGTCAATTAGCTGCATACTGACGTCACTCGCGTTCACGTTTGTCGTTCGGTGTAATGGCCAGAGTGTTCCCATTTCTCAGTGTTTCCCCACATTGTTGTATGGGGAACACTATGAAATGATAATGACATATTTTTCTGTGTTCCCTTATTGAATAGTTACGGGGTCTCTCTGGCTGTATATGGGGAATATTAGCAAACGTTAAGGCCCGAACCCACTGACGCGTTTTCTCTCAGCGGGAAAACGCACCGGCAGAAAATTAGACGGGGCTATGAGATCCAAAAAGGGGCTTATTTAAGGAGATACCTTACCTGGGAACAGAACCAGCTGAAATTATACTTTTCCTAGGAAGAGAGTTCTGAAGTTTTCGAATATGAAGTTCGTTTTTCTCTAACCCACCATTCGATATTTTTGGACCTCATAGCCCCGTCTAAATGCTTTGTTAAAAGGCAGCGGACCGAGAAAATAACAAAGGATTTATCGGGCATTGATGAAACCGCGGCGGAAAAACGCGACAGTGGGTTCAGGCCTTTACACCTGTGTCCTCTCCATCGATGGACAAGTGGAAAATTCGGCGTTGGACAGATTGTGTCGGAGGAAGGTTTCTTACCACGCAAAATTTGTCTTTCTCCGGGCACGCTTTCTTATCGGACTCCTTTTTCTTTTCCTTATCAAATGCCTCTTTACATGAATCCGTAGCGCTGGTACAGGAGTAACAGCAGAGGGAGTGGACCGCTAGAAAAACAAAGTACATGTATTAGAAACACAATAACATGTCATCTTCTCATGAGTTCATGTCTTCCTTCAACCATGGAAGTATTATAGAGTTTTCGCAAAGCCCCCGAAACGCCAACGCGAACGTCTATCCTTTTGTTCGGTGCTCTCTTCGTGGCATCGAACAACGGGTTTTGCGTTCGTGTTGGCGTTTCGGGGGCTTTGCGAAAACCCCCTATTATAAAGATAATACAAGAATTTACTTTCATGCTTCAACAGACATCATTTCGACAGATGACGTGTACAGACGTGACGGACTGAATTTTAGAAATACGACGGGTTTTGTTTGGAGAAGCAGATGCACTGATCGTGTGTGACCATGATGACGGTGAGCCTCGGTAAAATTGGGTGCCCAGCCACCACGCACACATCCCGAAAAGTCCCCGCCATTTGCAGCATCTCGGCTGCAGTTGCCAAACCCGTCTTGGATCAGACTTTGGCTGATATTTATCAAAGCCACAAAAAAATGCTTTCACTTTAAATTCTGTAGTACACTCTTGTAGGAAAGTAAAAGGACAGCAAGTTTTCCTGAATATCTCAAAAAAACATTGGCGCTACAGCAATGGTATTTGCACCCAATCTGTTGGGCATAGAACCATGGTGTTTTGCAAAAAAAATCAATTTTTATTTATTAAGAGAGAAATAACATTTTGTAAAATCACTTTTTTGGCAATTTTTGAAAAATCGTCCGATTTCAAATTTTCTTTCATCATTATCATGATTATATTCATCATCTTGCCTGACTGATCAACATCTGCAACTTTTCCCTTTTAAAATCTCAAGAGAAAACGCCTCTATTGGCATGTTTTAGCAAAAATAAATCCCACTCGCACAGTCACGTAGAAACACCTCTGGGACAGCCCCTCTTTACGGATTTCAAAGTCCGAATTCTAGGCATGAGGCTGTTCCAGTCAGTTCTCACGTTATGTACCAAATGAGGAAGTGACACTGACTTCAACTCATGTCTTTTCAGTGCAAAACCTCATCAATACCATGTATTGACGTTTATTGTAAAAGGAAATTAGGCCATCTTGGGAGGCCACAGGTTTTGTTGATCACAGTCTGTTGACGCCAAGATTCCCTGGTGAAGAGGGGCTGTCCCAGAGGTGTTGTCTGCTTGACTGCATGAGTGGGATTTATTTTGCTCAAAAATGCCAAAAGAGGCAGCCATTTTCTCTTGAGATTTTAAAAGGGAAACGTTGCAGATATTGATCAGTCAGGCAAGTTGAATGTAATGAAGGAAGAAAATTTGAAATCGGACGATTTTTCAAAAATTGTGAAAATAGTGATTTTACAAAAATGCCATTTTTCTAACTGATTTTTGGCAAAACACCATGGTTCTATGCCCAACATGTTGCTACAGATTGGGTGCAAACACCATTGCTGTAGCTCCAATGGTTTTTGCGGTATTTAGGAGAACTTGCATCCCTTTACTTTCCTACAAGAGTGTACATTTACATTGTACGCTGCTGTGCAAATCTTAAGTAAAAGCACTTGATGACTTTTGTGAATACCATGCAGCCATTCTGTCAGACCATAGGGCCACTAGAGGCTAGTCAATTTGATAGTATTTATAGGACCGGTGTGATAGAATCTAATGCCCCACCCTCCTGATATCCCTCTGCATTGTTTGTCACAGGATTAAGGGTCTTGGTCTCTCTAGAGTCCAATTCAGTGGTGCCGCTTAATCCGCATTACATTTACATCCCATTGAGCAGCAGACCTAATATACCCCGATATTTCGCATTCTATCGGGGTACAGATAAGGAGGAAGTTACGTAATCCAGGCAGATTAATGCCTCTGACTAAAGTAAGAAAATCCAACACAAAGATGTGTGCAGTGTTTGTGAGTGTTACCAGCGGATGTTAAATTTGATGGTATATCAAATAGACTGAGAGACAAAATATGTGTTCGAATTTTTCAAATCGAGCAGAAAATAATGATTTTATGGGCCATTTTTCTCGTGGGCTTGGGGGCCAGATACACTAGTGGGCTTTTCCAATTACCTGTTCACCCCCGCTGCTGATTACCTATTTATAGTACTTTGTTTCCGATATCACCATCCAACAGATGGTGGGAGGGCAATAAACAGAACAGCCAGGTATGGCTAAAAATACAGCTCTGGGGTCTGGACACCTGGTGTTACGGGTCTTGGCATTTCTGGATCAAAATCTCAACGGGCTTGTTCAGCTAATGCGTAAATGTATTGTTGGGGGACATCACATATCGGGGGACATTGAATTCTTTTATACCTTTATCACAATAGGCCGGACAATGAGGGCAATATTCATAAAGGGTGTTTAAGACTAAATCGGCCCATCCACTCGCAATATATATTGCATACAATACGGGGCCCCAAATAGGGGCATGTGCTTTAATTTTGGCATGATGGGTGGAAGAAAGGTTGACAATAATATTGCCCAATTTGATCCTCATATTGTGTAATAATATTGCACATGGATGGGCCGCTTTAGACGTGTGTAACTTCATTAAATTGCTCACACTTCAAGCATACATTTGACGAAGTTACGCGCGTAGGGGTCAGAGCCAGAACAACCTACATGTATGTGCCACTTCGGCTATCTTGGAACTGATATATTAATAAAAATAGTGCCAAAGGCACTGTGCCCGCTTGGCTTTTTTAGCACAGTGGTGGAAAGCATAAGCCATATCAGAATCCCATACAAGCCATCTTTGACAATATCTGTGACCAAAGAGTACATAGCAGATTTTGCGAGTTTGGTTTTTGCCTCCTGGCGCCAAAGTCAAGAATTAGATTTCACCAATCCTTCGTCAGGAAGTCACTACAACCTAGAGGTAAATACATACAAAGGTTCAATACAATAGCTCAAACGATTATCAAAATATAGCCCTTTTAAGNGAGAGGATCAAGGTGTCATGGATTTGTAACATTAGAATAGCTCAGTAAGGATGCACATTTAATTGAAAGCCAGAATGTTTTATTTTGTTCATAATCAAACTGTACAACAAATATAGGTCATATTCGAACACACTAGTACATGTTGTGGCATAACTCCTGCTACTCCTGTATCCATCACGACTGATGTTGACTGCAAGTACATGTACAATGCAATAGCTGGTGCAGTTGAAGAAGGTTTACTTTGCGAACAATGTTTGAAGATGATGTTTTCATTGTCGAGCATCAAGGATGGTGGAGCTACATGTGATATGTGCTGATACTGTAAATCACATACATTGTCATTGGCCCCTTTCATTGTGTCCTGAGACTTGAAATATTACAGAAATCACCCTGCAGGAAGTTGTGATTATGGTATAATTATGACAGTCTCTCGTGTCTTGCCTCTTTGGCAAATTACTTTTTGACAGCATCCCGGGACAGTATCAAGTCCAATGGCACTTAGTACATGTAATAGCAAGATGGATCTTTTGGCACATTCCGTTCGTTTTTGAAAACTGGTTACTTTCATCCTGTAAAGAGAGAAGGAATGTGGTATTGAGTGCGAGGGAATAGGTATGAGTAATTCCCACATGACTTGCTTTGACACCAGAAAAAGAGCACAGTGATGCGTTGATAGCATAGCAGTATAGTGCACTGCAGGTACATCATGTACACAAAGAGTACAGATGATAAAAGAACTGCACAGATTACATGTGTCAACTTACCCTTTAAATAATCTAGGCCTAGCGAGTCTTTAAATATTAGCAGCAGATGCTTGACACTTACTGAAAAAGAAAGACACCAACAATTAACCCTTTCGGCACACAGCATAGGCCTACTGTATACAAGGCAGTGATAGTAGGTCCTACAGGGTTCTGAGAACTTCTCCACAGGGTTTGAAACAGACCGGGCGCTGGTGACGTCACACAGAGGCTTACTGATATCGGAAGCCACTGAACTGGGGGCCTTGCCCAGAAAAATTCGAAATCAAGAAGGCGTGAAATGCGATTTCCCAATTATTTAAAGTGAATAATTTTGACCAGGCAGCAGATTTTTAGAGCGGGCGCCGAGATCAATCCTGCGTTTTAGAACGGGCGCCGCGCCCGTTCTGTTACACTAGTGTCAGGCCAGGCATTTGATTGATGGACATTGTACGAACTGACTACACAGTGCTGCCATCTTTAGGCCTACCGTAGCGTAGGCGTAGCCTAGACATGCTAGACCGAGGGAGGCCCAGCATGCCCAGGCTAGCACTTTAGGCCTAGGCCTAATGTGCTAGCCTTGGCCTATAGCCCACTATAGCCTAGGCCTAGGCCTAGCCTAGGGCCTAAGCTAGGCCTAGCTAAAGGGAGGCCCTGGCCCTAGCCTAGGCAAGTCAAATGATAGGGAGGCCTAATATTACTAATAAGCATAGGGAGGCCTTAGCTTCACTGAGGCTAGGCCTACCGTGACCGACGCCTGCCCTACCGAAAGGCGAGGCATCGGCCTACAAACACGACAGTTGATTCCAATAATGGCAGGCCTCAATGCACACAGCATGCACACTGCATTGCACTGATGATGACAGACATGACAGACAGGCCGCCGTCGTGACGTGAGCTGGCCAGTCGAGTCAGCCGACGGCCGGCCCATCAGTGCCACAAATCACGCTGAATATTTAGGCCTATACGAATTAACATGACTTGGTTAACACTGTAGCTATATCATTTCATACTAACAAAGTTGTAAAAGGATATACCAGCAAATATGTATGCAGGCCAACTTTATTTTGATCACAGATTTCAGAGGAAAATCAACTCACCGTCCGGTTTGCGTAGCACATGTATGAGCAACCAATGCGCATGCTCCGTAGGTCTCAGTCACCAGTCGGAACGCCTCGCCTCCGCCACTCTCCCGCCAATCCCACTAGCCCAGGAAAGTATGTCGTAGGGGAGACCGGGGCACCTTGAGCCACTTTTTTAATTTTGGCCCCTGGACGTTTTGCTTGCGTTGATTGAGCCATCCTAACACATCCATCATGCAGTTTGGTTTGTTGGCTAACTATTGCCATTGAATGTTTTGGGCTTTTGTAATAAAGCAATGAAACGGGCAAGTGAAAAAAAGAATTTTCCTGGCTCAACCTGCCCCGTTACCGGGGTAGTTTGAACCACGCAGTGGGGCACATTGATCCACTCAATGAAATACAATAAAATATGAACAAGTTGATTTTTAACAAGGCCTACTGGCTCCAAATTTTGACCTGGTAGTAACCATGGCAACTGAGGACTGAAAATAACATTTAAAGCTCCTACCCTCCAATCAAAATGAAGTCGCTTGTCATAGACTACAGTGGAATAAACTGGAATCAGCTCCTCCTATAAACAGTCATTTGGTCATAGGCAACTGATGAAAACACAACTTCAATTTAACCACTAGTATAATGCCTAGTTCAATGTGCCCCGGAATGGGTGGCTCAAACTGCCCCGGCACGTATTTTATTACAAATTTGGCCTTGCTAGCTTCAAGCATGAATCCGCATCACTGACAGTTTCCACACAGGAGCACAGTTCCATGTTGCTTTTAAACATTAATCACTTGGACCTACAGCTCCTCTAGATAATTAACAGCTATCTGAATACCAAAAAAATGATAAACTCACTTTTTAGGCCTCAATTATTTGAATTGTGATCAATCAAAACTGGTAGCACAGAATTTACATGTGGTATTCTGGCAAGGTAGCTTAGCAACCTAGGTATCTACAGTAAAAAGGTGAAAAGTTATCCTGCATCTGTTAAAAAATTATTCAGGGTGGCTCAATGTGAACGTGTGTTCAATGTGCCCCGGTCTCCCTTACCGTGTTGTGGGTTGCTGCACTTGTGCGGCGAAGTTGTCTGGCCTCTACGTTGGAGAGTGGCCCATTCTCCAGTGGTTTAGTTACCCGGTTACCTGACGCAGTATGCAGTTCGTCATTAGATTTTTATGTTGATGAGCGCCGTGCGAACCGGCTGTGCGAACACTAAGGGCAACAAATTTCATCAAAATTTTACTGTTTATTGTGGTCAAATCACCCCAAGAATTAATAGGGTTCTGTGTGATACGCATAAGAACCATTCCTGACAGTTTCGCCGCGAAACATGTTGAATTTCGTCAGTTATCCTGCGGAATGCACAGATTGGGTGGAGAGAGATCGAGAGAAATTCAGTGAAAACAAGGAAGACCGCCCCATTGGGGTGGGGCGGTCTTACTAAGAGTGATTTGAACAAGCAAAAATATTTCTTGTTCTTATGAAATCAGCTAACATGCCTAAATCTTAGCATTTGGCTAAAATTGATCAAACATAATTTTTTCGAGCCAGAACGCCCTTGTGCAAAAAAGTGTTTTTAGCTTCTCCTGTAAAATTTAAAAAATGCACTTGGTTGTTCTGGCTCTGACCCCTTCTATTTCTTTGGCCCGAAGGCCCCTATTACATAGAGCTATATACGCTATTCGGTATTCTAGGCACGTTTCGTAGGGCACGCTTATAGTGTGAATCGAGCAAGGCTACAGTTAGCTCGAGTTTAAACCACCGGTTCATTATGTCCATAAGCACACCCATAGTAGGGCCAGTTTCACCGTAGGCCTTAACCAGCTATTCATTCCGTCACGGGGTTGTGATTGGACAGGCGATTCCAGCCATTCAGCGTAATACTTGTTATGTTTTATTCACGCCCATTTCGGATTGTGGGTGTGCTTATGGACATAATGAACCGGTGGTTTAAACTCGAGTTTACTGTATTTCCACGAGTGGTTTACATAAGATTAAACTATTCTGAGGGCACGCTATTCGCTTTCTGTTCCACTCGTGCATGTCCAATTTTTTTCCGTATACCGAATACCGAATACCGAATAGCGTAATAGGGGCCTAAGAGACAGGAACTTCTGTCACGATGTCCCCTGTACAAAAGACGCGGACACCTGGTATCGGGAAGATTACATTCCATATGACCTGTATATACGGCTGATTTGAAGACAGATGGCGTTTAACTTACCTCCAATGAATACCACGAGTGCCAAAAAAGCGATAAAGATAAACTTCTGCATGGCTCGGCTTGTTTGGTGCTCGATCGGCAGGTCGGCGGTTTGAGAATTTGACTGCGTTTGACGGTGGAAACGAAGTAAATGAGAGCGGGTGTGTGTGTCGCTTGTAACTAGGCCTAGGCACAGGTCTCTACAACGTAACGACGGCCGTATGACGTCGTTGGCGCCGAAGAGCGACAATAAATCATGACAGTCTCAGCTCGTTTATAAAAACATAAAAGAAAATTCGTATGGGGAGGGGGCTATGTACGGTGTTGTCCTTTTTGCCGATCCCATTGAGAGGTGACCCAGACGTCTGCAGAAATCTGTCTGACTCATGCTAGATGGTAGGCCCCTGACCTGCAAAAAAGAGATCGACTAAATAGATAACAAGTGCTAAACATACAGTGAAAAGACCCAGAAAGAATATTATACAACCATGACACTTTCTACCCAGTACCCGTGAAAGAGTCAAAGAAACCCATCATGCGATAGCCTCTGTCTGGACGCAAGGACCGGAACCGCCGGCGATAACGCGAAGCGAGCAAACAGCAAATGTGGGTCACGTCATTCCATTTTTTGCTCACCTGTTAGCTTTCTTTATCGTCATGCGGTGCCCGTCGTTCGTTAGCAAAGTACGTTTCGTAACCCCTGCGGCTATTGATCTGAAACTTGGTGCATATACAGGGTGTTCCAAAAAACACTGACTAATTTTGATTTGACCTCACTTTTTTGCTACTCAAGATTTTTCTTTGATATTTTGTCCGGATATTCCTCGCAACTAGAAATTTTAACCGTGTTATTTTTTTTCAGAAATACCAACTAGTTCAGAAATTATCTTAGTAATTTTATGATCTGTTCAATTTATGTATCTCTCTACTCCTGTCTATGATATGAACGGCAAATTTATCCCTTTTAGCCGAAACTGACACCATTTTAACCTGGTGATCGATTTCATACACTGTAAAAAATACCAACGCATTTCTAACGCAACATGCATTTAGTGAAGCGTTTAGCTGATTAGTTCCTAAACAAGTTGTCCAGCATCAGGTGTTTATTATCAAGCTGGATTAAACACCNGCTCGGGGGATATAAAAGCTGAGTCTTTGACGCAAAAAGGGGTCTTTCTCATTTGGTCTCCGACGGAGAACGACGCACCGGCGAGAATCTCCACGAATTTGGGCTTATTGATAATCTATTGCTTGCAAGACGTTTTAGGACCGAAGGTCAGTTCGACTCGCCATTTGTACCATTTCATTCATGTTATTTATCCGATTTCTCGATTAAATTATTATAAATTGATCTTTTGTTGTTCGTGTGACTTTCTTCTCGTTGGCGTCATCACAATTGAGAGGTTTGGTGTAACAATGTGTTTAGTGAAGTGTTTAGCTAATTAGTTCCTAGACACGTTGTCCAGCATTAGGTGTTTAGTGCCAAGCTGTATTAAACACCTACGCATTGATGTGTTTAGTGAAGTGTTCAGCTGATTAGTTCCTAGACACGTTGTCCAGCATCAGGTGTTTAGTGTCAAGCTGTATTAAACACCTATGCATAATGTGTTTAGTGAAGTGTTCAGCTGATTAGTTCTTGCACACGTTGTCCAGCATCAGGTGTTTAGTGTCAAGCTGTATCAAACACCTACGCATAATGTGTTTAGTGAAGTGTTCAGCTGATTAGTTCTTGCACACGTTGTCCAGCATCAGGTGTTTTGTGCCTCAATACTGGATTAAACACCTACCTCGCTCATATATTTAGCACGTTTTAGGTAGACACGTTGTCCAACCTCATGTGTTTAGTGCCAAAAGACTCATACTAAACACCATGTTCATGTAACGGATCTGTGTTTGGGTGCCGATTCAATGTCCAACCTCCATGTAGAGCCGGAGACTTGTAGGCCTGGGCCTAGCTAGGCCTGTGCATATAGGCAGACCATCCAAGTCATGGTTTATTGAAATGTTAGGTGTTTTATTCCTAGATAGACAACTTCTCTGGTGAACGCCAGGAACTTTAAAAACATCGTGTCCTGTATGAAAAGCCGTTTGTTCATGTAATCAAATTATATAAACCAGTTTTTTATTTTAAAAAACTACGGTAGGTTTCTTTTACTCCATTGCAAAGAATCGTGGTTTTAGCCAACTGTTCATTTATTCAAAAACCCTATATTTTTTACCTGAGTGGAAAAACGTGTTTTTTTATAAAAACCCTGGTTTTTAAAACAGTTTAAAAAATAACCTTGTTTCTTTAAAAGAAACTTAGTTTAAAAAAAAATTAAGTGTGTTTATTTTGAAAGAACTCTTATTTTGACCAATAAAAGGAGAAAACAATTTTTTTGCAAGCCGTTTGTGCATTTAATCAAATGAACCTGATTTTTGTTTTTTTAAATAATTTTTTAAACTGTATTTAAAAAAAAACAACTTTTTAAAACAACTTCAAAAAAAAGGAACTTGGTTTTAAAGATTTTTTTTGAAAAAAATACTTTAAAAAACCTAGTTTCTTTTCTGCAAAATGGAAAAAACTGTTCTCTCATAAAAAACATTTTTCTTTGTAAAAAACCCTAGATTTTTTCAAAATAAACACAGTTTTTCATTTAAAAAACGTTTTTAAAAAACAGGTTTATTTGATTAAAGGAACAAACGACTTGCCATAGTCCTGCCCCTTTGACGTGGTACGGGTGCCACTCTAGGTGCCACGGTGGCATCCCGACTGACATTAGGCTCAGTTTGGCCGACGGATAGGCCTAGGACTAGCCTATGGTCTACCCCACTGAGTGGGCTGGTATTGTGATCATTGAACATGTGGACTACACATCATGTTTAGTTTTCTAAACACATGGTTTAGTTATCGATTACACAACCAGCCGCTTGGCGTCACAGCACAATCTGCGCATGCGTTACCATACCGGCAGCACTCAACGAGCTCATCGATTTTCATAAATTCGGGGTAAAATCTGGTAATTTCTGTAAACTGCAGATGATTTAACATAAATAATGTAACCCTTTTGCACGATAAATACAGAGTTTAAGAGATCACACGCTAACGATAACGTTTACGTTAACGCTATTTCTTGCATGTATTTCATGTACAAAAAATAATGTTAACGTAAATGTTATCGTTAGCGTGTGATCTCTTAAACTCTGTATTATCTCAGGAGTACGCAGAACTCGTCATATTGAAAAGTTACGCAGTGTATTAGGCTTTCTGACTGCATTTTCGCAGCGCAGGCCTGGTTGATCTTGTCGAGCGGAAAAGCAGACGAATCATGATGGCGGCGTCACGTGACACGCGCTGTATTTTGTGACGGGAAACATAAACGTGGCCCGATCCAGCAAAAGCAGGCGTAGTAGGCGATCATTATTATCACTGCTGTCATAATTCTAAACAGCAGAGAGTACTGTCGGCCTATCGAGTTGTTTGCTCCAACTAACTGACTTTCCTCTTTGTATGGGCTTGGTTCAAGACCCCATGCATATCCTTCTGGAGGGGGTTTTACCCTACGAGTTGAAATTGATGCTGCATGACTTTGTGGTGACAAAGAGGCATTTCACATTGGATTGGCTCAACTCAGAAATTAGCATTTTCCCACTGACCAAGCTGGAAAAAAAAGATAAACCTCAGAAAATTGAGAGGAGCCAAACAACTCGATGAGTTAATTCCCCACATTTTGCTCCAATAAGTTCTGGCAGCTACTGACAATTCAGACAGAATATCACACCTTTGCCAGAGTGATGATGGCCGAATGAAACAAACATCAGCATCCATGATGAACTTGTGTTCCATTTTGCCACTCATCCTTGGTCCACGAATGTTGGTACATGATGATGCAAAGTGGTTCAACTTCCTGAAACTTCTGCAGATAACATTTCTGAGTACCAGTCCATGTTGTGACAAGACCACTGCTGCTTTGCTGGGGCAGTTGGTTGAGGAACATAACCTTGCATTCAAAACACTGTACCCCATGGCATCTGTGATCCCCAAAATGCACTATCTAGTTCATTTGCCAAGGCAGATGCTCAACTATGGACCATTAAGGAACCATATGCTTCTTCGCTTCGAGGGGAAAAAATGCGTTCTTTAAAACAAGAAACATGAAGTGTTATAAGAATGCTCCAAAGAGCCTCAGTATGAAGCATCAGAAACTTGTACATGTGCCATAAACAAAGAGGGCACAATGGACTGCCTTCAGCGAATTTCCTCTACCGTGGTAAAGTTGTTAAACTAGGCAAAGAAGTTGATGCTTTAGAAGCCTATCCTGAGCTCGAAGTGCAGTTCAACCATTTCTTTGGAACCAATGTGGTTCTGCGCCTGTATGATTCGCCTGAAGTTGAGATATGTGGTCATGTGTATAGCCCTGGATGCTGTCTCAAGGAGAGATATGAGAATGAGTCCCCAAAGTTTGTTAGGGTTAAAAACATATTCGTAAGAGATGATGAGACCTATTTTGTGACTGAGCCTTTATCAATTGAGGTTTTTGAGAGGCACATGCTTGCATATAGGCTGGCACCAACTGGACAGTTTGAAGTGATAACTTGGAGAAGCCTGTTTTCCAAATGGCCATTACCTATTCGTGAACTTGACAACAGGCTGTATGTTGTTGATAAATTCTCACACCAGTGTGAGTTCGTATAGTGAACATGGCCAGGGCCTGGGGGTGTTTTCACAGCCCTTCAGAATTGACAATGCGCAAACTATTGTGTGATCGTGTTCATGTATTTCAAATCATTGACTTGAACATGTTGAATGGTTGTCATTTTTCTTATTGAAAATTCTGTTTACGAAGGATGTTGCCGTGCAAAGGGGTTTGGGATATACGTTATGTCATTAGAAATAGTTTTTACTGTTCTATCTCAATTAATCAGCAGAACAAAAATGGCATCTGACATGCCGGGAATCTGACATGCCGGGAGTGTTTGCATTTAAAGTATGGTCTAGCGACAGAATGAAGAAGAAAATGGTTGTTGCATCCACTTTAGAGGAAATCCGCGAAAAAGGTAGGTTAATTTTTCGTATTTTTCGCTCACGTGAGAGATACAATCAAGATGCAGTGTCTGTTGTCTGTTAGCAGGGCACGTTTTTTAAAATTTTTTTAACATAATTTACCGCCAGAAATCCATGATTGCACATCATAGGCCTAAAAAATAAATGTCTTGTTTCAGGTCAGCCGACCGACGCTCCCGAAAATGCCCCGACCCTAAAATTTTTTTCCAAACCTAGAAAAAATAAAACTAAAAAATCACACAATAATACTGTTTTAGCTCAGCTGACCAAAGGTCAGCGGAGCTAGTCATACGGGAAAATCCCACTTACCTGGCCGTCGGATCACAGCCAAAATTTTCTAAGTCCACCCAAAGGTAGAGAGAGTGTTCACAATAGGGGGAACGGCAATGACAAATGGAGATCAGCGGAACGTGTCCAATGTGTGCTATGGTTTTTGGCCTAGGCGTCACACCAGTAGTGTGGCAGATGCGGGCAAAGAACTTGCTTCTAGGACCAATGACTGAGGGTATAACCGTTTATTCCAACCATCGACATACAGTAGGTTACAGTCCACAGTGGATTGGTTTTCTGCAATGACAAATGTTAGGACTCATAAACATCAAATCAATAATCAGGACCACGTGCCGTAAGGTGGCGACGCCTAGGGGCATATGAACGAACTAAACGGAAAATATTTTGGCGTGACCCCACACTTGACACTAGATGGCGTTATCTTCTATAACACCACTAGCGGACATGAGTCGGAGGCTTGGACGGGCCAGACGTGTTTCGTGTTTGCTCCGAAAATCTTTTAACACATCTACTTCGACGAACGCCGTTTTCTAAAATGTTGAAAAGAACACCACCTAATCCAAGGAAACATCAGAGGACTAATACTGCGGGGAAAGCTGTCCCGGGTCCAGGAATTAATACTCAGCAGGCAGGACGCCAAGCTCAACAAGGTACGAAACCTGAAACCGACCACGCCCTAAACGTACAAGCAGGTCCAGGTAGTACATCCATGTCTACGGCCAACGTATTGCCCAATATTCCCGGCCAGGCCTCACTACTTTCGACGCCGAGTCAAGGTTCAGCAACGAGTATTTCCTTGTCGCAGTGGTTAACCAGCATAAATAGTTCTTTAGTCCAGATGAATCTGAAGTTAGCTAAACTCGACTCGATTGAGTCCAAGATAGGCAAGGTGGAAAACGAACTATCGGGTGTCACCAAATCGATTAAAGACTTGGAACACGGCTTGGAATTTACAAATCAAACAGTTGACGAGTTGAAGAAGTCCGACGAGCACCTGTGCAAAGCTGTGGTGGACTTGCGCGAGGAAAACAGGAAAATTCGTGCGGACAATTTGGACTTGCAGGCAAGGTCCATGCGCGACAATCTTCTGTTTGTGAATATACCCGAGGGAGAGAGTGAGGACACTACGGTCCTACTAAAGGAATTCTTCGAGACCAAGCTGGGAATTCCGAAGGATGAGATTGATATCGACAGGTGTCATAGGATTGGAAAGAGGGTGAGTAGCCACGGCCCCACCCCTCCCCCTCGGACCATTGTGGCCAAATTCAATCGGTTTCACGATCGAGAACGCGTTCGCAAAAGTGCTAAAAATCTAAAAGGTACAAATTTCTACATAAACGAGCAATTTCCGCGCGAAATTGAGTTGAAGCGAAAGGAATTGCGGCCGGTCCTACGCAAAGCAAGATCTGCAGGGATCCGCGCAAATATGGTTAGGGACAAGCTGTATATAAACGGTATACAGTACACTGACAGTATCAAAGCTGATCATTACGTTAATTCCTTTCTGTCCAGGCAGCCGACGACTCAGACGACTACAACAGCAGCCCCCGGGGGTCAGTTAGGACTCGAGACTGGAAGACAGCCACCACGAATAGGGGCGTCTTCAACTACTTCAGAACGGGTTAACATGACAAATGAGGACATGCAGGAGGAAAGTATGATGGACACGTAGGGTGTAGCAGAGGTTGGTGAAAGGCCTTCCGAGGGCGTTGCCCTAACTTTTCTTAATCTCAATGTCTGTGGAATTCGTTCTAAATTGTTATTACCAGATTTTTGTGAATATTTGGGTCTTTTTGATGTCATAGCACTGACGGAGACCAAAGTTGATAAAATCGATGAAGTAAAATTTAGCGGCTACGAGGTGATAAGTNGAACAACAGGGCACAAGCCTCCAAAAAACCTGGTGACGTTGCGTCGGTTTGTGACCCTGACGAACAACAGTCAAATCCGCCATTTTGCGTAGGGTTATGTGATGCGTCGCGCCTCACAGCGCCGGTGTGGAAGAACTACTTCCGCGGTAAAAGTAGTTCTGAAGAAATGACATTTCTCTGATAAATATTTGCTACTTTTATTGCATTTTATGATGATTTCAGATGAAATAAATATATTTAAGTCAATTTATTCGCATATTTACATCAGAAAACCCATAATAGCATATTTTATAGTTTTGGGAATCTGGCAATCGCACATTGGACGCACAGCATCAGAACAGCGAAATGCATGTCAGTGCACTGTACATTATGTACTGTATGGCATAATGGCGGGAACCCCGGGGAAATCCCGATTTGCCGATTTGGCCGAGCAAAAACGCACAATAACTCGCAAAATCTTAGTAAAATTCACTTTTGCGTGTCATATTATATTAAATTAACCCTAAACTGCCATCGTTAGGTTCTTTTTCGACACAAAAGTGATGAATTTCACCGAACTATATCTTCTAGTGGATGAGTCAAAGTAGTCCGAAAGTAGATCCAGGTGGTTCGGTCGCCGCATCACTATCCCAGCTAGTTTGGTTCCCGAACTCACCGCTAGGCGCAGAAGAGTTCGGTATCGGCCTCGGTATAAGCGGATAAGAACGGAGAATAATGCACGGCAGGTTAAAATCGAAGGTAAAAAGTATAAGAAGATAATAAAAAAGAGCTATCATGATTATAATAAGCGTTTTGTAAATGAGTTGAAAAATCTCAAATCAACTGACCCTCGTAGTTTTTGGAAACTAGTTAGTACTAAAGGCAGAGGTAAGGAAACACCGGAGTTTATGATTGGTCAGCTGTATAGGCATTTTAAAGGGACTAGGAAAAATTTTTCAAGCTTCGGTTATTACAAAATGCTAGTCTTTCATGATAAATTCCCACCGTCAATTCACTTTTTCAATTAAGTTTTAATTACTGGCATTTGGCGCCCTTTGAGTAAACTCTGTTCGGCCACTTGTGACCAAAGCACCAGTGACAGAGCTGAACAATACCCGCAGTAGACACAAAAGATTTAGGGTCGGCACGTACACTGAAGATTGGTTTTCGAAAACAGTATACCATGGTGAGCGGATTTAATCTGAATGTGAATGACTGGTCGCACAAAGGCCAGTTCCGTGGATTGCCACTAGGGAATGAGCTCAGCTATAGGTAGCCCCCCGCCTTAAAGTTACGGGGGCTTTGTGAATAAGGTCCCTGGTCACAAATGATTTTATAATTGCCACCGCTGACTTGTTCATTGTGTTTTATCGCAATTTGTTTAATGTCATTCTGGAATCTGGTAAGATTCCTTCGAGTTGGACTATTGGTTTGATTAAACCTTGGAGGAATTATACTCCAAGGTTATTCCTCCAAGATTAAACCTATTTATAAGAAAAAAACGATCCATCAAACTATAGAGGAATAACACTGTTGAGTTGTATAGGCCTTATCGCACCTAGCACATGGCTAATCAGTATAAAANGAATTAGATCTTGGCCAATAGACTGACAGACGTTATTACATTATGCCGAAGGCGTGATGACGAAAATCATTCTCCAAGCGTGGGGTAGATTGGCGGTAGGGGCATTAATAGTGTAAGACTGTAGTATGGAGACATTTCGTTGGAGAATATCGTACTATACGTCGCCGCATAAGTAATTTTCGTCCGTTACGTCGCTTAGCTGCAAGATACCTTATGCGACCTATTTAGTTCATGCGCAGGTGTGATGAGGCGACAGCATCTGAATTCTCACAAACGGGCAGCGATCGTTGCGCGTTCAAGATGGCTGCCTTGGACTTGTGTCCGAGGGGAAATGCGCGTATCTACGGAAATTGCCGAGCAGTTGCATTCGGAAGTTCCGAATGGTGATGAGATTTCGATCTTTCACATTCGCTCGAATTATTAGCTTGTTCTTTGGAACGAATTTAAAATGAAAGAGCTACTTTATTGAGTATTTCACTCGAATTCCAATCTTTTAGAGCCAAAACTGATTCGATCTTTAGAATGAGCGAAAAATTCACTCGTCCGTTTTTAGAGAGCAAACTATCAAATTATTGGTCCATAAATATTCACCAAGACATGCCGATGCGAATCGCCCTGACGGGCTCTCGAAGGGTGAATATGCAATAGCCTACCTTCACTGTTTTGAATAAAAAAATCAAATCTACCAAACGTTTTAAAGGTTACTGTATCGAAATCGTCGGTCTTCCCGAGTATACGGATAATTGTCTTCTGAACCAAATCGACAGGAGGGTGCAAAGGCATTTTAGGGAAGCAGGATCCATGCACTTTGAATACCCCTAACCGTACTGGTGTTGGATGACTATCCCAAAATCGTATCAACGATGTCCCGAATTCATTATACAAAGCCGTATAATTGGTTGGGAGAGCGAATGTTTGTTGTTTGTGCGTGATCAGCTTCTGGTTTTTTGTAGTATAACGCCAACTAACAAAAGTGATATCTCGCTTGAAAAAAAGCAACAAAAAGTCAGAGCTGTCGTAATTTGTGTAGACGTACTCGGATCTGCAGTTTACTCCTGCAAAACTTAATATTTTTCGGGGAAAGAAGCTGACTATCAATTCATGACTTGTATTCTTAAAGTGTGTAACATAAATTATAATGAAGTTTGGTTTTGGACGACGGCACCAAACAGCGAATATATGCCTGTTAATAAAATAGAAGGACACATCAATGTGCCTCTTCCCCTCCAAACCGAAGGCAATTGCACCACACTTGTAGTCTAAACTATGTCTCGGAAGTAGTATACGACCTGTAAATTTCCCAACCAAAAAATCAAATAGTTTTCCCTCTTTCAAAGAATGCCCTGTCTTCCAAGCTTTCCAATACAGAAAAACATAGTACGTTGAAACTCTAAATTCTTTAACACGTGTGGCATCATTTTCATAATAATACGAGCAGTTGCATTCTAACTGAAAACGGACAGCATTGTGGCTAGGAGTGGGTCTGTAAACCATTATCCTTTGATAACCATAAGGTAATTCCACATATTCGACTATAACCAGTAATTTTTCGGGTTCGACTATGTGGAAATGTATTAATGGACGAGTTTTGATTCTGTCAGTTGCAATCGGTGGGACTAGCGGAAGACGTTTCATTAGACGGTAGGAAAGAATGCGGTTTTCCTAGAGATAATCAAATATTGAATTACCGCATCCTGCTCGAACTGAACTTTTGTAAGTACTCCAGTCCCAATATCGCAATTTCTGATATTTGCCACTGTGTGCATCATCGTTCTTATACATGTAATTGTCATCTGCGTGCAACTCTTCATAAACAGCGACCAGAGCTTTGTGTTGACGCTGGTCAAAATTTTGAAGAATGTGCAAATCAGCGGACCACTGAATGCCAAGGCCTATAATAGGAGCGGTCAGCGTGCTGACCAATAGGTGTCACTACGCCCAATTCAATGCACATGATTAAACCTATTTATAAGAAAAAAGGTGATGCTAACGATCCATCAAACTATAGAGGAATAACACTGTTGAGTTGTATAGGTAAGCTGTTTACTGCCGTACTGAACAGACGTTTGGTAGAATTTGTAAATTTATATGATGTCATTGGTAAAGAACAAACCGGTTTTAGGTCTGGTTTTTCAACTATGGACCATGTCCTTACATTGAAGTGTTTAATCGATTTGTACTTAGGCAAGGGCAAAAAACTCTTTTAAGCATAGTTTATCGATTTTAAGTGATTATTTTTGTGATATTTCTTACTTGCGATAACTGTAAATGTTGATACACGCCATCTGGTGGCACGCGTTTGAACGAACCGACCTCGAACTAGATCGAGGCGGGTTCGGTAACCCGCACCGTGTAAAAGCGATCAATCCATCCTGAACCGAACCCGCCCGAGGAGGGTGGAGGTAGGTTTCCTCGAACCAGCACCGTGTAAAAAGGGCTATAGACATCTACCCCGGTACTAAACAACTGTGGACTTGGCATGATTTGGCAATCTCCTAGTTTAATGTCACCCGAACAGCTGAAAATTTTGGTTACACAGAATTTAAAAGATCAGTTCATTCAAAAATGGCGGGCTGATGACCGTCGACGGTCGTGTTCAGTGCTATCGCACATTTAAGATTGATTTTGGTCTCGAGGTATACCTCAAGAAATTATCGTACTATAGAAATGTTTGTATTTTTAGATGTGGTTCAACCAAACTACCTGCAGTTAGAGCTAGATTGTACAACCATGAACCTAATGTGACTGTTTGTTCACTCTGTAATGATGAGGATGTGCTCGACGAGGTCCACTACTTCTTTCACTGTTCTTATTTTGATGTTAAGAGGAGAGAGTTATTTCCAAATTTGAGAATGGGGCGCCCTCGATTATTTTATGAAAGTAAACTTAGTCAATTTTTTAACTGGAAAAGCAGAACTAAACTATTAACATTATCCAAAATGTGTACTGTAATCCTGAAAGAGCTGTCATAACTTCATTGTTGCTGTTTACATTTTTGCTAACCTCATGATAACCCTTTGTAGGTTTTATTGAGAGAGAAATAAATATTCTATTCTATTCTATTCGAAGCCCAGGTATCCGCAACTCAGAAAAATAGCCGGAATTCCGGCTAGTGGGAAGCCGTTGAGTCTGAGCGTCGATTAAACATCGTGTAAATCAGGTTGATTGNGGTGCTGTTGGGTTCCAGGCGAATGTTTTCAGACTAAAAGGACTTCGTGTTGATAACAAGTGGTATTAGAAATGAACTGAATACTAATTAGAAAGAATTGTGTGATTAGGCCCGACCGAACTATTTCTACATGCGCGCCGGCAAAATCAAAAATGACGGCATTCCACCTACGCTAGTGGTGAAATGAGGCACGATATTTCGCCGCTAGTGTCAAGTGTGGGCGTGACCCATGCCTAAATTCCTACCTCAGTCGCGCTGAGTTACAATATGATACCTTTCACCTACATGTACACGACTTATAAGACCCAAACTTGGGATTAAACACTAAATTCCACACAACGGGCGTCCAAGAACGAGACGGCATCGCCCGGGGCCACACCCAGTCAACACGTGCAACAGATGGGCGGCCATTACGCAAAGTGACCGAGATTCGGCCGAGGCAAACAACGGGCCTCCACAGAGTACAAGAAACTTATAATGACAAGACAAACACTTACAGATAGTTACAGGTTACTCTCCTAGCAACTCCCACAGAGATTTCATACATTCAGTAATGATTTTGCATGTTTCAACGGTATTCAGGTGGAACTCTGGCAATCGCCCCAGATTCCATCACAAAATCTTCAACAGAGCACAAATGCATGCGGTCGGCTAACCACGTGACCAAGCGAAAGGTCATAGGCCTGCGTCATGACGTCATACAGTACAATCCGATCAATAACCCCATACAGGGTGAATCAGAAAAACAATAAAGCTGATTTCCAATCGGCGACAAGTAGACCTTCGTCAGACGAGTTTGCGATTTTTGAAACACAATACTGAATGGATTCCAGCAATATTGTTGAACTAAGAAAATGTTTATTACGAGATTTCATTTCAGATCTCCATGATCTGCCGACACGACGTGTTAAGGGGCATGTATAGAGGCCACTGAGTGAAGTACCACAAATGGGACCCATCCAAAAAATCCAATATCCGTGAGGTTGACAGCCAGAAGGGTGAATCAGAAAAACAATAAACATGATAAAGCTGATTTCCAATCGGCGACATACCCGCCCCCCTGACGGAGTCTAACAACTTATCCAACAAGCGATACCATAAGAAAATTTGCGATAAGACATGACAACTTCTCAACAGAACGTTTCGCAACTTAAACGAATCCACTTATAAGCAAATACACATGAGACTACATTAAGCCCCGGCAGCATCACTCGGCTGCTGAATAAGAATCTATCCATCCAAGAATCAACTAAGCCTCTTTATATCACTACACTACACTGAGGCGACTATAGCAGGGGAGAGGTTCCAGAACTTCACCCTGTTTTCACATTTTTTGCATCACTCTCACACTCAGACAAGATATCATCCAGACTTTCCTCCAAAACGCACAACTTCGCAACTGGCCTACGAAGGACGTTCCTGGCCGTCTTCACATCAACTGAACGAATCCTTCCGTCGTCACCTGGATGAGTTGCGACAATCCTTCCGAGCTCCCACCTTCCGCGTGGTACATCCTCTTCTATCAGGGATACCAAATCACCCTCTTTGACGGCTCTTCCATCATCAAACCAACGAGGCCTCAAGGTCAACTTCGGCAGGTATTCTTGTAGCCACCGACGATTAACTCGATCCGCAATAACCTGGCACTGTCTCCAACGCTGGCGACTGTCTATTTCCCGGTCTTGGCACACCACTGGAGGTACCGTGTTGTCCGCTCTTCCCAGAAGAAAGTGGTTCGGCGAGAGAGCAGTATAATCCTCTGGGTCAGGACTGTTGTACGTGATGGGCCGGCTGTTTAGTGTTGCCTCCACCTCAATCAATGCAGCTCGCAAGACAGGTTCGGACACCAGGACGTTCTTCAGAATGGCTTTCAGGGCAGTCTTGACTGACTGGACCAGTCGTTCCCAGACCCCACCGAAATGTGGGGCCGCCGGTGGGTTGAAATGCCATGTCACTCCTCTTGGCGCAAGTAAGCCTTGGATCTTACTTTCCTCAAGGTTCTTCAGACAACGTGCCAACTCGGCCTCGGCGCCATGAAAATTCGTGCCATTATCGCTGAATATGTCGTGTGGGTTTCCGCGTCGACCCATGAAGCTCCGCAAGCATAGCAGAAAGTCATCAGTTTCCAATGATCCAGCGAGCTCCAGATGTATGGCACGAGTGGCCATGCAGGTGAATAAACATCCCCATCTTTTCTCTGTGCTCCTGCGTATCTTCACCAACATAGGGCCGAAGTAGTCGATTCCCGTCGCGTAGAATGCACCCGAAGACACAGACAGGCGACATCCTGGCAGGTCAGCCATCCTAGGTATAACAGGCCGAATTTTAGCTCGACGGCATAATCCACATGAAGCAATGACATGCTTGACAATCTTCCTAGCTCGAACCAACCAATACTTGCGACGAATCTCCGCAATTGTGTGTTCCTGCCCACCATGAGCAAGGGTTACGTGGATGTGATTGACCAATAGGTGTGAAACATGATGGTCCGCAGGAAGGATCAACTGGTGTTTTGCATCAGACGGTATAGGAGCCTTTCTCAATCGTCCACCCACTCGCAAGCACTGGGTCTTCTCATCAAAGAACGGGATAAGCGGGACTAGAGGACTCCTCCGATCAATCTGCTGCTCATTCTTCAAGGCGGTGAGTTCCGCGGCGAAACTTTCCCGCTGAGCTACTCGCACCCAATGGAGTGTGGCTTCGTCATACTCTTCAACGCTGAGATTAGCTCCACGGCGTGGTTGCAGCCCAAGTCTTGGAATCTTCGATGCTAGGTTACAAATCGCTCTCTGCATCCATGCTGTTCTTCGTATCAACTTTCCCCACGTGGAGAAGTTGGCTGGCTTCAAGACATCACTCACGTCAGCGTAGGCCATAACTGGAGGTCCATCCAGAGGGGCCGGATCTTCATTCCCTTCAGACATAACGTTGTGGATTGCTACTGGCTTCGCTATCTTCTTGATCTCCACATCATCTTCGTCGATCTCAGTGCTCACCATGTCGCTACTAGCCGGCCAATGTTCTTCTGTTTGGCGCAAGAAGTCAGGTCCCTGAAACCAAAGGCTGGTTGGACAGAGGGAGGCAGCAGCGAGACCACGTGTGCAACAATCTGCAGGGTTCAGGTTCGTGGGAACATGGCGCCAATCTTCTGCGTCTGTCAACTCCAATATCTCTGCCGTACGGTTCGCCACAAATGGCTTGAATCTTCTCGTATCATTCTGGAGATATCGCAGGACAACCTCGGAGTCAGTCCAATAGATCAGCCTCCTCAGTTCCACACGCGTACGTAACTCATCCTTTATCAGCTTTCCTAGCCGAGCAGCAAGCACCGCTCCTTGCAATTCCAGTCGCGGGATCGAAAGCGTTTTCAACGGTGCAACTCGGGACTTCGAAGCCAAGAAGGAACAGACAAGATCTCCTGCCTGGGTCCGATAGCGTAAGTATCCTACAGCTGCAAATGCCCTTTCTGATGCATCGCTGAACATGTGAATCTCCACTTCTGTTGCAGTCATCGTGAAGTCCAGGTGGTGTCGTGGCAAGTGGAAGACAGTAAGATCCTGCAGCTCTGTCAACCATGACAACCATTTGTTGGCCAACTCTTCTGGAAGCGGATCATCCCAGCCGATTCCTGTTCTCCAGAGTTCTTGTGTTAGGACTTTAGCGCGGACCGTGAACGGGCTGATGAATCCACATGGGTCGAAAATCGAGGCTGTGACACTGATGACACCTCTCTTCGTACATGGCTTAGCAGGGGGGTTGATCACGAAGACAAATTTGTCACTGTCGTCTCGGAGCTCCCATTGAATCCCGAGTGTCCTCTGGACATCTGGTTGTTCGTCAAATACTTGAACTGCCGTGCCTTCACTATTCATGGCCACTACCACGTCTCTTGCATTCGAGGCCCATTTATGCCATCTGAAGCCTCCTCTGCTTCCCAGTTCTTTCAGTTCCTTGGCCAACGATATGGCATCAGGTACAGTTTCCACTGATGTGGCGAGATCATCCATGTAGGTGTCCTCCTGAATCGTTCTGACAGACTCGGTGCTGAAGTCTTGGGCATTGTCCATGGCTGTTCGTTTGAGCGCATATATGGCACATGCTGGAGAGTCTGTCGCTCCAAAGACATGCGACACCATCTGATAGGTTCTTGGCGGCCCTGGCAAATGGGCGTCTTCCTTGAAGAGAAAGCGTAAGGCGTCAGCGTCCTCAGGAGAGACGCGCACCTGATGGTACATAGCTTCAATATCGGCTATAACCCCAATCTGGAACAACCGAAACCTCTGTATTACGCCAAAGAGACTGTTTAGAAGATCTGGACCAGACATGAGTGACGTATTCAAGGATTTTCCTCCGTACTGTGCGGCAGCATCGAACACAACACGGACACGTCCAGGCTTGTTGGCACTGACCACTCCATGGTGAGGTAAATACCAAGTCCTTCTCGATTCCTCCGCAGCTTCTTCGGGCGTCAATTCCCTCGCATATCCCTTGGAGACATATCCCAGCAAAGTCTCTTCATACAGCTTCGCATACTCAGGCTCTCGATTGAAACGTTTCTGTAACAGCTCAAAACGTCGAAGGGCCACTGCACGATTGTTTGGTAGCGTCACTTGCGGATCATCCCACAACATGCCCACTTGATAATGGCCTTCGATTAGAGTGGTAGTCTCTTCCAATATCTTAGCTGCTCTCTTATCCTTGACCGACATCGGCTTGGTGTACTCTGCAGTAACACCAAATGATTCTGTTGACCAAAACCTTCCAAGTTGATCCAACAGTTCCTGGTCTGAACTGCGAGTGTTAACTCCAGAAATCGAGCTTACGGAAGCTGAAGCAGAATCCGAATCTCCTCCTCCCTGACGGCTAGCGATTCCTAGGAGCGCCCATCCTAACGTTGTACGCACAGCAAGCGGTTCTCCTGGTTTACCACGTCTTACTTCCCATTGCACGATGGCTTCTGGGTTGTCCACTCCAATCAAGATCTGTACCTCTCTTTGATCAATTCTCTCTGGGATACCGAGACCACTGCAATGTTGCCATTCCTCACGCAGGACTTGTGGTGAGCATTGAAATGTGTTCATTTTGACGGACCGGGCTCCAGTGACAAACAGTGAGTGTGGAGAATTCACATCGAGAGATCGTATCCTGAACTGCACCAACCTTGTGTGCCAGACGGACGACGAGTTAACGGTGTTCACTGTCAGATCCTGCTTCTTCCCTTTCAAACCTAAGTCCTTGGATAGCTCATCACTAATCAACGTCACATCACTGGCACAGTCAATCAGGGCTACTGTCTGGACGGTCCTCCCATTGGCACTCACGTAGACTGGCACTAGCAGAAAGAAAGCATCCCTTTCCTCCTCCAACAGAGCGAACGTGTTGTTACTATTACTGGAGGCTGGCTTCAGTTCAGTGGGCTGTGTAGGCGGCACCTTTGGAATCAGGTCAGCATTCGATTTCGTCACTTCACGATGTAACAGGGTATGATGTGGACCACCGCATCTTTCTTTACGACAGCGCGAGGCTTTGCACTCTCTAGCTCGGTGAGACCAGCCTAAACAATTGAAACAGAGTTTCAGACCTTTAATGCACTGATGACGGGCCGCAATATCTTTATCGAGCAACTGTGAACACTTGGCAATCTTATGACTTTGACTGCACAGGGGGCAACCGGTCTGGGTCTTGTTCGCATCCGCATCAGTGGTTGTATTCATCAACGTACGAGCCGGCGGGGCATGTTCGGTAGCAGATGGTTTCGGCGGGAATTTCCGTGGCTTTGGCGTTGGCTTGGTGGGTCCCGTTGACGACTCACGCGAAGGCTGGAGAGCACTCTTCCCAAACACCGGGTCGTTCAGCTTTCTGGCTTCGCGGACCACGAAATCAACAAAGTGATGAAACCCTACTGTCTCATCACGCTTTCTGAGATCAAAAACAATGTTCCTCCATTTGTCATGGTACCGGTAAGGTAGCTTCCCCACAAGTTGCTTCAGATTGTCCGAGTATTCTAGCATTTTCATCTCGGCCAACTCCGCCGTCGCATACTGACATTCTCTCAGGAAAATGCCATAGGAATCCAGTGCGTACGCATCATCAGACTTTACCACGGGCCAATTCAAGGCTTTCTCAACATAAGCCCTCCCAATGAAGTATGGATCACCATAGCGTCTGTTAAGCTCTCGATTCGCGGCATCAAAACCTACGTCGGCAGGCAGATGGGCGTAGCCTGCCACAATCTTGTTTGCTTCACCACTCGTAAACTGCATCAAATACTGCATGCGCTCATCAATTGAATCAGTATTGCTGACTATACGTGCTTGGAACTGTCGCTGAAACTGTTTGAATTTCGTTGCATCACCTTCGAACTTCGTGATTTCTACCGTTGGCTTTCTCATCTCCCTGACGAGAGCTAACGAAGGCAAGAGGGGGTCACTCTCCTTCACAATGACAAGTCAAGGGCCTTAGGCACACTGACATCTCTGGAGTGTTGCACGTTTTCAACACTGATTCTGGTGAAACATCTCTGAGTGTTGCAAGTTTCCAGTGTTAATTCTCAGTGTAATATCTCTGAGTATTGCACGTTTTCAATGTTAGTTCTGGTGTAACATCTTTAAGTATTGCACGTTTCCAGTGTTAATTCTGGTGTAATGTCTCTGAGTGTTGCACATTTCCAGTGTTAATTCTGTTTAACAAATTACCTGATAAGAAACACCATTCTCTTGTAATCCTCCTGTTTTCAATAAACAACAAGTTTACACACAATGTCCTCTCCACCTTGGAAACAATTGCCCACTATAGATACCACTCAAAACAACTATTCCAGAGTCAGCTGAGCGCAAGGCCCATGGGCCTCTTGTTTCAATTAAAACTTTCAAAAAATTACAAGAGAAGAACAATTGAAGAAGGAACATTCATGACATGGTAGAATCTACAGCTCTTCCTAGGCCCCCTATGTTACAGATCAGTTCCACTTCGTTATTTCAGCTGACGTTTCCTATTTTACACACAGTTTTTCAAGCAAACTTTGGGAAAACATTTAAAAAAAAAAAAAATTATTCCGACCGACCGACCCTAATTTTTCAAACTGACATGACCCGAAACAAGACATTTTTTAAAGCCTAATTGTTGTTTCGATCCCTGAGAAATTTCCTGAGTGACACGTCCCATTTTCACTTTCAGGTGCGGCCAAATTGGGATTGCTTTGTCCAGGCATACGAGTGGTTACTGAAAATGATGGAACTGAGGTGGACGACAATGACGTCCTGGCTATGTGTCGCGACAGTGTTCTTATGCTACTTCAAACCAGTGAATCATGGAGTCCACAATCTGTCGTGTTTAAACAACAGCTACCTGCGAAAGATACGGTACCTGCTCCCCAGCAACCAACCAACCGCAGTGATGATGACAAAATGGACACAATGGATGGTCCTTCACTCGGGCGAAATGACCTGGAGACTTCTCCATCTTCAGGTGAGGCCAATTTCCTAAAAATCAGTGTGTATTTTGGCAACTATAGCATTTTTAGAAACTACAATTTTTGACTGGCAATGAATATGCATTCTAATGATCTCCGGGTTTTCTCAACCCGCGCCTGGGATTTATGACTACGGCACTCGCATTGTCGGTTGTGAATATCAACAAGAATTATTTTGATACTCCAATTTCTTCCTTTTTTTCAGGCCTTAAAGTTAACATGTATACACCACTCCCACCGTTCTCAAGCAGGGTGAGAATATCACTTGCGGAAAACAGTGCTACTAAAGTTTGGTCACAGATGATCCGCGAAAGTGCAGATTACTACAGAGAGAAATTTCCACATATTGACAGTCGTAGCGAGTATGATGCAATTGGACAGAAAATGGTGAAGACATTTCCATGTATTGAACAAATTGGGACAAAACCCTGGGTAAGTCTTCCAATGATTAGATGAGAAGCCTGAATCCATAATGATAGGTTTTTCAATTTTCCTTTTCAAAGAGTAACACTATCGTTGGTCATTTCTTGATAAAAAGTGGATCTTTATTCAGAATCCAAGCTCTATGAGAAATTAATACGTTCATTTGGATGATGTTAATGTTGCATTTGTTTTTGCATATTTTCAGAGCCTATTCTGTAAAAACCTTAGTGCGAGGATCCGCTACTGCCGTTGGGAAGAAAAGAGGAAAAGTGAGACTGTGAGTGGGTGTCAGAAAAAGCGAGTGTCATCTGCTGAAGTTACCTCCCCGAACGCCAAACAGAAGCAGTCGTACCTGCGGATCATGGCCGAGCAAAGGAGCTCAGTGATGAAGATTATGAAAATCACCTGAAGCAACTGAAACTCGAGTGGGATAAAGACGCCCCATCCACAGAACAGGTAAAGTTGCTACTCAAAGAAACCCACGACAGGAATCAAGCATGGATAAGATCATTGCCCGATGGACGTGTGAAGCCAATCATAAAACGTCTTCCCTGCTTTATGGATGCTTCCATGGTAAGTGCAGTGTAACAACTGAATTTTAATGCTTTGAAGTCACTTTCACTGAGGCCATGGAGGGAGGGAGGGCAACGATGAGAACCCTCATGTTGCACAGGGTGGAGGCTGCAATTCCAAGGGTAAAGTAACAGGAAATTGGACAACCAGGACTGCTTCCTTCAGCCACAGCATCTCCGTTTTTCCAGTGTGAAAACCTGTCAGATGTCAATAGTCATCGCAACATTTTCCGATATTCATCATTGAATTCAATACAGAAGTGAAAATGTGTGATGACTACTGAAATCCAATATGATGAATAACTGATTGCAGTCCTCCCTTCACTTTGTTTCCTCCTTGTCTTGGACAAATTGCAGCTAGATGGATTGAAAAGACCCTTGGAATGTGAAGTCACACAGATAAATGAAATGGCCAGGGCCATTGTGCTCACCTCTGTGACAAGTCTCCATGGTTAAGTGTGAAACTATGACTCTCATATTGCACGGTTCAGCCAAAAAACGGGGTTTCGCTGCCGGACTAATGTTGAAGGATCAGTACAGATAAAGATAAAGCTGAACACACCAAGAGGAATTTTTATGATCTGATCAGTATTATCAGTCAGTGACATAAACTCAGGTGATGGCACCCAGAAGGAGTACAATTTCTGAATACAATGAATACAAGTGGTGTTTGTGAACAAACTGCTTTCCTGTCTAGGTCACAGATGTCAAAAATTCTATTTTTCAAGATGGCCACCTGGTGGCCACACGTGACATTCGTTGGGACTGAAATTTCAGCAGGAATGTACAGGATACTTGCACAGATATTCAGACAACATTGAAACATCATAACAACATTTACTACCGATGAGATATGGGCAAAGTCAATTTTTCAAGATGGCCGCCTGGCAGCCATGTTGAAGTCCAATCGAACCGAAATTTGGCATATAAGTAGATGGTAGCAAGACACATATTTAGGCACGGTTAAAGCATCCTAGCTCCCACTATTTATGAGGTGTGGGTCGAAGTCCCATTTTTCAAGATGGCTCCCTGGCGGCCATATTTGACGTCGAATCTGACTGAAATTTACATATAGTTATATGGTACCTAGATACATATTTTGACAACGTTAAAACATCCTACCTACTCCTATTTATAAAATGTGGGTCAAAGTCCATTTTTCAAGATGGCTTCCTGGCGGCCATATTTGAAGTCCAATCGGGTTGAAATTTGGTGCATTTTCGTGCAGGGTGCCTAGATATATCTTCACACCAAATCACAACACTCTATGTCAAATAGCAATGAAATGTGCCACCAAACAGTGAATTTTGAACTTTGACCTCTGTGACCTTGAAAAGTAGGTCAAATCAAAAACCCGGGATTTATGTAATAAAGCCTCATCAGAGGAACCACCATAAAAGTTTCGTGGTTCTAGCTAACAGCGTTCAGGAGATACGGCCGAAAGAAGGTTTTCACAAAGCGCCCCCTACAGGCCAGAGTGTACAAGCAGCAGCGCTAAATTTCGGTCCAGAGATAGTTTTTTACCATAGGGTACCTGTACACCAAATTTCAAGTTTGTAACCCAAGCGGTTTAGAAACGTGCCACCCCTGTTTACGACGCCGGACGACGGACGACACACCATGGGAGAAGCTCACCTCACAGACATGACAGAGGTGAGCTAAAAACAATTGCCTTCATTTCAGCTTATGTATGATCTCTTCCTCCTGCTTGGAAAACAACAGTACAATACTATAGGGGAGAACATCAGAGTCTTCCTTCAAGCTGTCGAAACCATGAGAAGCAAAGATGCTACATACAAGGATTCATCTGAGGCAGTAAGTAGATAATGTAACTGACAGGTCTTATTGCATAGGAACTCCAAAGAAAGAGAAAGTTGACACAACGGATGATAATAAATAGGAAGTCATCTTCCACAAATTCGCTAATTTTCGACCCCAACCGGGGTCTTCTTCAGGCACTTTTCAGTTGGAGAAACCAGAAAAGACTGAGCTAAATCCTCTGAGCTAAATCATTGCACAGGAACTCGGTATGCTCGGTGATAATGCTTTCGAGTTCAAGTTTTTTTTTCACCACAGCATTCCAAATTGGGTGTGTTAAGATAATCTGCTGGCTGTGTGAGAGTTTCTTCTACAATGCTGAATTTGCCTTTGGCGTCTGTAGGAATTTTCTATTCAATCTGTTCTAAGTTGCTGTAGCCTACTTACTAAGACAGTGCATGCCAAATTTTCAGAATATACCAAAGCTGTTCTCGCTGATGCAGTATGTGGAAGATATGACAAGGTTAGATCGCGGGAAAGGTCAGAAGACGAAGAGCATCTTTACAATCTTAGACAAGGTACCGTAATTGAAATTTATTATGTATGTCACTAAACGCCCCATGGGGATTCAGTCATGCACACTAATTTGGGGGTCTGTAGAACTTTCACCTTCAGAGTGTGTAACAAGTACATAATGTATGTTCTTATTATTAGGATGATGCCAGCGATGACCAACTGAGTGTGGCCCTGAAAACACCTCAGCTTGCTCCACCAAGTGTGGTACTTGTCCCTGGAAACAATAATGCGAAGCTATGCGAGGCCTACCTCACGTTCGATACAGTCTATGCCAGCTGCTATTGTAAAAAGCCAGAGACTGTCACCGTGGAGCTGCTAGCTGCCTATTTCGTGTTTGACATGGAGTACCCAAAGGTCTACTCGCAGCTGCTTGGAATGCTTCAAACATACGTCATGCAGGCTGTGCCCTATCATGGTATACGCAGTGCAAAGTATAAAAAGTTTGCCACCAAACTGCAAGAAGAAATGAAGAAAGTGAAGAGTAAAGATAATGGAGAAGTTCCTACTGGTTGTAGTAATGTCACCACCACTGCGGAGTAAATGATGTTCATCGCTGAAGGGGAACTGTACATGTACTTTAGCAGTTTGTTTGTGGCAGGGTGTATTTCTAATTCTACCTGTTTTTGTCCATCTTTTTTACAGTTTTCAGTAACATTCATATGACTGGGTATTTTCTAAAAGCATGTCTTTGCAGAGTTGACACACAAGCTTTTGCAACCATCCAGTTAGGCCAACGACAGGTTTTATTGTTCGGGTATACTCACATAATAGAAGAATCTTCACTAAACGAAGACGTCGGCCCAACTGAGCAGTAGCAAATACTCAGTCTAAAGCGGCCGATCCACATGCAATATTATTGCACAATTATGAGGATAAAAGTGGGCAATATTGTTGCCAATCTTTCTTCCATCCATTATGCCAAAAACACATGACACGCATTTTGGGCCCCATATTCACTCTAAAAACGAATGGGCTCGAGAGACCCATGATTTTGTCCACTACCTGGACACATGGGTTTGAAATGTGTTCAATGGAGAATGGGTCCATGGTGCCCAGAATATTTGTTCTTCGAGCCTGAAACGGACAGGTCTATAGGTTCCAGTAACCCATAATGAGAGTTTCATAGGCCACTTTGGCCCATCTACCATGTCTACGAATGCTACCGTGGGGTGTTGGCACCCATGAGCAGCAACAGTAGATGGGCCAAAGTGACCTGTGAAACTGGTCATTATGGGTTACTGGAACCTAAGGACCTCCTCGTTTCAGGCTCGAAGAACAAATATTCTGGGTACCATGGACCCATTCTCATCTCAAACCCACGTGTCCAGGTAGTGGACAAAATCATGGGTCTCTCGAGCCCATTGGTTTTTACAGTGTTGTGCAATAATATATTTCCGTGGAATAACCGCTTTAGTTTAGTCTTATTGATGTCAGCGAGGTAAAAAAACCCGGGGTAAAAAACTAGAAAAAAATGTTGATGAAGTTCTATATTAGGCAGTTCTGCTGATTTTTTTATTATTTCATTGTTATTCATTGCATGTTTTTCATCAGCAACGCAGAGTGTATTCAACTGTTGCCGTTGGGAGAATTTGAAACTAGCCTTGACTCCAACACTGTTCCAATAGAATATGTATTTTGTGTCTGACGGTATTATCCTGGGGCCGGTTGCACGAAACTGACGACAGCGCTATCTTGGTGTTAGCGCTAACTTGATGTTAAATGACGTAAAAGAACAATGGATTTTTACGTCATCTAACATGAAGATAGCGCTAACACCAAGATAGCGCTGTCGTGAGTTTCGTGCAACCGGGCCCTGGTATTTGCATTGTACATGAGTGTTTGATTTTTCCGTCAGGGCTGGAGCCAAAGTATTATTGGCCCTGGTACATGTAAGCACTCAAGTTACTCCTGGTAATCTCTTAACCCAGTAGATTACTATTACTATACATGTAGATGTATGCGCCAAAACTTATATCGGGTGGCCCAGAAAAAAACGATAACACTTTTCATTTGAAGGTTATTCAAAAAATATCAAAGCTATGATTGTCCTATTTTTCACCAACAATTATATACATATTATGCATCTTTCCTCAAAATTTCGGCTGCACAGGTTGATTGACATTAAAATGGCAACATTTTTGAAATTGTTGGTCAAAAAATGCAATGCCAGTCACTTCACATCTGACACCTGACATGGGGTGACATGTCTAGACTTAAAATGACCTGCCAATCAGTGTCAAATGCCAAAGTCCTTAGTCTTTTGGACTTATGTTGGTTCAGTCTAGATGTTTTCTCAAGAAAGGCACCATGTTTTTTTAGTGACGGAGATATAACTGTGATTCAGCCGTGTTGGACTGAGAAAGGATGGGGAGCTAGGAAACTTCTCACGGAGTTCCCTGGCAAGGGATGGAAAGTGGCTCAGTACGTCGACTCATTAATAAGATAAAACGAACAGGGACTACTGAAAGAAGGGGTGGAAGTGGTAGACCACGGACTTCAGTCGCGAGCAGTTTTTGATGAAAATTGAGGTCACACTGACCATCTGTTCAGTTATAAAAGGTAAGTGGAATTACAAATAACTTTCGGCACTGCCTTTTTTGGCAACAAATTCTAAAAGTGCTGCTGTTCCTGTGTCTTTCTACGTTTGCAGCTGAAATCTTCATGAAAGGTGTTTAATATCTGTGGCATTATGGCTACCAAATATAAGAACCATAGCTTTGATACTTTTTGAATAACCCTAAAATGAATAGTGTTATCGTTTTTTCTGGGCCACCCGATATACACTATGACACTATTACCACTGTAGGAACTATGTTCTTTCATGTCTCTGTGAACTCTCTCAACTGAAAACTTAGACTTGTGGCACTTAAATTGGCTTTCTGATAATGTTAATGAATGTAGCACCAGCTGGATCAGCAACACTTACCGGTCAAACAGGCTACAAATGTTGTGTAGAAAATGGAAGTCTTGTACAGATTTGTTCATGTTGAAGTAGATTACGTGTGTTACATTCTGTGTCTACACCTGCAACTTTTCAAAAATATTTCTGAAAACATTGAGTTGCAACAAATGCGCAGTATTGTTTTGAGATTGTTGCATAGTGTGGCCAGGCTTTCAACAATTCAAAACGTTTTGAATTCACATGACATTTCTTCAGCAACATTTCTGAAACATTTGATTTGTTGCAACTAATGCCGTGTCTCCACTTGGCCCGCGAATCACCGCCGATCACCACCCGAGTCACCGCGAGTATACTCGCGGTGACACTCGCGGTGGTTCGCGGGGACTCGCGGGCCAAGTGGAGACAGGCCTTAAGTGTGTTTAGACGTTTTTGAAAAGTTGCAGGTGAAGGCAGAACTTAATTATATACCTTAAAACCGATCTGGAGATGTTGCCTCTTTCAAAGTGACAGCACAATTGCAATGGAATATCAAAGGGTACTTCACCTAGAGAGTGGAGATGTCTCTTGATCTGTTTCAAAGTAACCGTCACTAATTTGTGTGTGAAATCGTTCTGCTTTTCTGCAGAGCGTAGGACTCATCTGATATCAAATTTTCAGTCGAATTTCTATTGTGAGAATTAATGTATTAATTAATTATTAATTATTAATTATTAATTACCGGTATTGTGGGAATTAATGTATGCACTTCGTGTATTTAGAAATCGAATTTCTATTGTGAGAATTAAAGGAGCACGGTATTGGATTTCTAATGCGTTATTTGACTGCCAACGTAGAGGGAGCCACCTAACGGCAGTAAGAAGAACTACGAAAATGCATTACAAGATGTACGTAGTAAATCGGGTCAATTTGCCAACAACGTAGTTAATCCCTGGGTTGGAGAGTGGCGCGGTGGCGCCGGCTGTCGAGAAAAAGTGGCAATACCGTGCTCCTTTAAGGTATTAATTACCGGTATTAATTATTGTGATAATTAATGTATGCGCGTCGTCATGTATTTACAAACTAATCACTTGAACATCATGTTCACCTTGTAACACTTCGTATTCAGTGAAACATGTTTAGTTGTTATCGTCCTACACATTATGTTTATCATGATAACAACTAAACATGACATGTAGGACGATAACAACTAAACATGTTTAAGTGTTTACGAAGTGTTACAAGGTGAACATGATGTTCAAGTGATTAGTTTGTAAATACATGACGTGTTTAATCTTCAATAAACACTTTGATTAAAAAATAAATATTGTGTTTAGTTAGTTAATCAGAAGAGGAGAAAAGCACAAAAATTGACACACAATATATGATAAATTGCCTTTTTATTTATCGTATCAGTTAGTTAATCAGGGTATTTAATCTCAAAACACTCAATTAAATACATCAATGTGTTTATCGGACCTGAACTAAACATGTCTAGATGTTTACAAAGTGTTACAAAAATGTGTTTAGTTTCATGTTTAGATGTTTAGACACTTATTTTTTACAGTGTAGTTGGGTGTTACCTACTAGGAGAAATAGCATACGCAACGTCCTCTCATTGTTGAGAAAGTTACTGTCTGGTGTGCCATTAGACGCGGAGTGTTATAATAGGGCCTTACTCTTTTGAGGATAAAGAAAGGAAAACTGTAACTGTCAAGTCTGACGGGTACATTGATATGCTAAGGATAAGATTCATATCAGCCCTCAGGAGAAAGCAAATTGTTGATATGGATACGGTCATATTCTACAACAAGACGGGACACCTTCCCATTGTGCTAATGTAACACTGGAATTTCTCTAACGTTTCTTTCCTGGGGACAGACTGATATCCCGTCGAACAATCCTTTTGGCCCCCTACTCACCAGACTTGAATCCCGCAGATTACTTCCTTTGGGAATACCTAACGGATCGAGTGAGTGACAACCCTCTACACTGTAGAAAGACTTAAACAGAACATACGGAGAGAAATCAGACGAATTCCAGCTGATATGATCAACAGAGTAATTGACAATTCGAATGCGCGTGTTGCAGCTGTTATCCAGCAGAAAGATGCATGGATTGAATACATCATAAAGTTACTAAGATAATTCCTGAACTAGTGGGTATTGCAGAAAAAAATTTACACGATTGAAATTTCTAGCTGCGACTGGACAAAATATCAAAGAAAAATCTTGATAGCAATAAAATGAGGTCAAATCAAAATTAGTCAGTGTTTTTTGGGACACCCTGTATACCCTAGGTCAGATGACCTATGACACCAAGTTTCGGTCCCATTCAATTCTTGGCTTGGCCACCGGATGGCCAAAACCAAAAGCACAAAAAGTGCAATAACTCCTGAACTAACAACTGGATACTCTCCCAATTTTTATCATAGGTGTATCTGATTAGGATACATAACATATATAACGGGCTTTTGATTTGACCTACTTTTCAAGGTCACGGAGGTCAAAGTTGTACAAAAGTCTGCCACAGTTCACCATAATAATTTCACTGAGCATGTTCATATCATGAATAAACGTGTATTAGAGGGGTACCTTCAAAAACGCCGAGTTTTGGCGCAAATGGACATCCAATATGGCCGCCGGAAAGACGCTAGATAGCGCTCCAGTCTTACTCGACAACAAAATAAACCATACCAGAAGCACGTGGCCATAAAACCAATGACGTCACAGATCACTGTTTGGCAGTTATTCCCGCATAAATCAGACTGGGCCGTCACGCGGTACCGTGATGGAAACGTGCACGTGACTTTGTCGCGCCCAACCGCGCAATGACTGTACAAAATACAATTATTTGTTTCGGCAGAAAACACCTACAATCCTGCGTGGAGGGGACGGAAACTTCTCACCGTAAGTTTATACAATTTTTGTCAATAAACAAGCAATAATTCACTGTGTCATACTCACGTTTAAAGATTTTACAGGCAATTTTCGACCGAAATTTACCTCGACAGCCGTAATTGGCAGGTCTGCCATGCCTACCTGCCTTATATGCCATTTTCGGCGCCATAAACGCCTGCAAAGCCTGAAATTCAGTTCAGGTATGTAGATAAGATGATAGAGATTGCATTTGGACAGGTCATTTCAAAATGACGCTTTTTTTAAACGATTGACGCTTTTTGAAATTAGACGTGCTAAAGTCTCTTATCTTCGGGTGGCCTCGGTTAGCCGCGATTGCTGTTGTAATCTTCACAAGTAAACCATTGTAAAACGTTGACTTCAACTGCCCCGTGATATCACGCTGCAGCGCGACCACCATTCCCACCATGCTCGGCGAGCAGTTGTGCGGTTGCGCCACATTCGACCCACTTCCTCTTTTCACCACGGAAGTCACGGTAAAGCGCGAATCACGGTACCGCGTGACGGCCCAGTCTGTAAATAGGCGTGTGTAAAACATGAATAAAGCTGTGTATCCTCTTTGTCATGTACGTACAAGAGGTGGAAACTTGAGAAAACCTGCGCTGCCAAAGAGAATTCTATCCCACTAGGCCTACCTCTTTATTCACTACCGGGCTGTCAGAGTGGTGCAGTGGTAACATCTAGTGCCAGTCACGTCTAAGGTTCCGGATTCGATTCAGGCTCGAACCTGAAGAGAGAATTGCCCTCTTTGGCAGCAAAGGTTTCCTCCTACATTATATTCCACAGGTTGTGTTTTCAATTGGTCTTTGGGCAAAGTAGTCCTTTCAAGTTAGTGTAGCTCCAAAGGCCCTCAAAGTAGTCCTTTCAAGTTAGTGTATAGGCCTGTCCTGTGGACAAACTTTAGCTCCAAGGCCCTCAGTCTTGAGAGTTTGATACCCTATTTAAAAAATAGCTATGGTACCTTATGGTATCCTGTGGTATCCTATGGTACCCTATGGTATTTATGGTATTGTATGGTATATAGCTACTGTACCCATGGTATTTTACGGTACTATGGTATTAATTTATGGTACTTATGGTTCCCATTTATGGTACAATTGTATTTTATGGTATGTACTATGGTATTAATTTATGGTACTTATGGTTCCCATTTATGGTACTATGGTATGCTGTGGTTCTATGGTATTAATTTATGGTACTATAGAATGTTATGGTGCTATGGTATTAATTTATGATACTGTGGTTTCCTATGGTTCTGTGGTATTCCTACAAGGGATGAAAATGGGAAAACGTTATTCCCATTGAAAAAAAAACGAGGAGTTAAATGCTCTGATTTATAAATGTATAAGAAGATTCTTGCTCACTATAGGCACTAATCATTTCTGATGTTGGTTGCAGTTGGTCTGCAATTATGAGCGAGAATATCAAAGTTTTTTATGGTAAAACCAAATACATGTACCTGACAAAACAGAAAACATACACTTTCGGAGAAGTCTCTTCACAAGTGAAAATCTGAGTCTTGACAAACTTTACTGTTTTCAAGCATTTTACATGGTACCCTCTGTGGTTTTATGGTGCAATACCATGCAGCAGAACACCATAGAAAGGGTATAAACCATAGAATAACACAACATTATCATACCATAAAAAGATTACCATTGAAATTTAAGTTCTTATGGTATCATATTGGTACCATAGGAAAAGTACCATACACTTTTTCAAAATACCATAGACAAGCACCATAGGAAATCTATGGTAATTCTCTATGGTATTCTCTATGGTATATCCTATGGTGTCGAATATTACCTGTATTTTTAATAGGGTAGAGGTACCCTTCAGAAAGTTCTACGGGAGATAGAGTCTGTACTTTCCATCCCCAAATTTTTAAGGTGAAAGTTCGACTTTTAGCCAAAATGGAGAGTGATTTCAGACATACTTCGCAAATTTGGCCTATACCACTGAGGCCGTTGGTAATTTACTATGTCTCTTTAGGAAAGTTTTACGGGGTGATCCCTACTGCTTACTCCCAAATTTTAAGGGGTATTGGGTTAACATTCAGGGTTAACATTCAGGCTTTTCCGTAGTTTTCCAGCTGCACGTCTGTATGTTTTAGATAGGCTCATTTCATGCGGGAATAAACCGCCTATACAGGCGCGTATCCAGTAGTCTTGAACATTAGTTGGGGTGTTGATATTTTTGGTGACTGGGAGGGGAATGTCGATGGTAGTCAGCTGCCCCTGCATTCAGAGAGACTAGTGAATAGTCTCTCTGAATGCAGGACAGCTGACAGGGATCTGTGGTTATAAGTATTTATTAGCAAGTATTTATTAGAAGCAGCCCCTGGCAATGATCGAACCCGGCGCGCCAGATTCATAGCCGCACGCCCTACCGCATGCGCCAGCGGGCCAGCTCGGTCGACCCTGGAAACTTGTGATGTATTATGACCAGCCATGTTGGCTGCTGAATAAATTTTGATAATATATTCTAGATACTCAAAATATCAATGACAATTAGGAATGACGCCACAACTCAGAAAAATATTACAACAAGTCGCCCATGGGCGATGCGCTCAGCTGACATATGAAGTTATTGATGAAGCAGTTCTCAAGTTATGGAATAGAATGTCCCATCCAAGATCACCACCTGGCAGTCATAGGCCTACTGCTGAAAGTTATGTTGGAGCACAACCAAAATCGATATGATGCACAGATCTGACACAAATGACACTATGCATGGCAAATAAAGCTGAATGAATGACCGTTCTCAAGTTATGGAGCAGAGCACAAAGTCAAAGTCCAAGACGGTCACTAGTTGGCCATATTGCCATTGGAAGTTGGACTTGGAGCTGCTGCTGCTGCTGATATCTGCATCACATAAAGCATGGTGAGCCGTGCAGAAAGGCTGTTCTTGCTTTTAGTCAGCACAAGCCCACAAGAAGTTTGACATCATCCACAGACAGCATAAAATGGTGACATCATCAGCAGTGCATAAAGGCTATTCTTGCTTTCCATGCAGTCAGCACAAGTCCACAGGAAGTAGTTTGACTCCACACACAGCATAAATGGTGACATCATCAAGCGGGAAATTCAAATACCCTTGTTTCATATTTCTGCAGATTGTGCCCCCTGGTGGACAAACATTGAAAAATTTACCCCCACAGAATGTGAAGAAATAATTAAGCTATGCAACCTATCAATTACAGTTTGATGTGTTTTCTCCAGACTGAGTTATTTGGATTTTTTATTTTACGGAAAATGCCCCCTGGAGGGCAGAATGTAGGTCAAATCGCAAAACTTTTTGGTTCTGTTTCGAGTCCTCCCTAGGGCCTACCTCTCCACCAACTTTCATGACCCTGGACCCTGTGGTTGCGAAACGTGCCAGTTTCACGGACGACAGACAGACACACACACAGACGGACGCCACTCAGTATACATATGACTAGCTCCGCTGACCTTTGGTCAGCTGAGCTAAAAACTAGAACTCTTGAAATTGGCTTAGGACTATCAGCAAATTTGATGGTCAGCACACTTGACTGCTAGGCCTACGTGGACATTATGATGGAGGATGCTACATCGATGACGCGGCATGAGTGAATCCCGCTCTGTGTGAGAACATACATCGTGTACATCCATCCGTGTGCACTAAGTGTTCACAGCAAACTGTCTTGAGTGCAAGGGTCGAAATGAGATAGCAGGGTGCTTTCTACAACGGACTTTCCGCAGGACATTGAGCTAAGGATATAAAATATGGTTGCGACAGGTCACCGAGTATCCATTTCGCCGAAATTCCTTGCGCTGCCTCTCTGAATGCTTGAAGCGAAGACTGCATGATGGTGGACGCCATTTTGGAAACACTGTGAGTGGACATGACACGTGGAGATGTTTACATCCGCGTTTAAAAATAAACAGCCAATCACAAGCAACAAAATTACACACCGGGGGAGTGAGTACAACTAATGGAATGTGGCAGCAATTTCGCTACACTTTGACAAGTAAAAATTCTTCAATGTCACCAAACGAATGGAGTCTGGAAAATTCACATATATGCAGCGCTAGATACAATTATAAGCTATAGGGCTATCGTGATTGTACTTTGATTTATTGAGCCGTTTTTTGGGAACCGTAGGAAAATCACATGGTGGAAGAAGCAGAAAGAAAAAGAAATTTTGTGATATCAATATGGTCAGCACACTGACAGGTGTGCTGACCATAATCACATTTTACAACATCCACAGAGCAATTCCCGGGCAAATCCGTCAGTATATTGCTACCTTATGTAGCCGGCCTACTTTTAATGGACTATAGTGTCGATGGAGTTGTGACGATTAAGTTTGCATAACTGTAGGCCTTTCCGGCCTGAAAGTCAACCTTTTCATATTTTTGCTCCCGTCAATATGGATTATAGTGTCTATGGAGTTGTGACGATAGTGTCTATGGAGTTGTGACGATTAAGTTTACATAGGCCCCTAACTGTAGGCCTTTGCGGCCTGAAAGGCAGCCTTTTCATATTTTGGCTCCCATCGATATGGGTTTATTGGATTGGGGAAAAGATCTCACAAAAGAAAGTTTCCTAGGTCTATGCCATCCACTAATTCTTCGCGTAAACACTGTCTTGGCCCATATAAGTTGACACATGATGTCATTGCTATGGTTCACTTTAATCCATGACAAACACAGCGAGGAATGGCAATAAGCAGGTCGCTGATGGACCGAGCAAAATTATACAAAGCACATTATGTTCCGCATTTCTTGGAACGAGGTTAAGCCGTGTCAATCGGACAGCCAATCGTTCTATCGTGCATTCAAATGGTGTCACCTGCCTTCTAAGAGCAGGCAGCCAATCGTACGCCTTCCTGTAAAAGGGCTGACCTAAATGGCATTTAAGAACAGGCAGAGCACTAGTGAAAAAAAACCTACTGCTTCATCTTGGCCCCCATCTGGGATAGGCCAGCACAGACAAGCCCTCAAGGTTCTAACAGCTTTGGAATCAGTTAAAACGAGCTTGTCGAACAACTGATCGTAAAAAGAGGTCAACTTGAGCATTCTCAAGATGTTGAAGGGTGTGGGAACATGATGGGCCGTATTCAAAATGGGAGATCATCGCGCAATTAAGACTAAGACGCGTGTAACTTCGCTAAATGCACACATTTCTACCATGCATTTGACGAAGTTACACGCGTCTTAGTCTTAAACACCCTTTATGAATACGGCCCGATTTGTTTTCGCACTACAGAGGTGAAATCGTGTTTTTAAGTCCATAGAACGACTGATGATTATTCGATGCTTCGGTGTCGACATCTAATGGCGGATTCTGTCATTTCTCTGATACAAGATTTTTGGCTCTAGCTGTTCCCGTGAAATCGCCTCCGTGCGATCATGTTTTATGCATTGCTGATCAGCGTGTCTCCGCAGGCCATACGAATCTTTTCTGAAGTGGCGGGTGCATCCAACCGGAACATCTCAGTCAGACCGCTGTCCTTCCTCTTGGCTAGAATGGCTTCTTTGATAGCCAGGAAGGCCGACAGCGACAGAAGCAGCGGTGGTTCGCCAATCCCCTGCAAACAAGCGATGACAATGACGATTTAGAAAATACCGTGGGGGGTCGTTGTCAAAGAGAATTTTCACCATGTTCACAAAGCCCCCGAAACGCCGACGTGAACCTCGCATTCCGTTTCGGGGGGCTTTGCGAAAACTCTCTAGCATATTGAAAAATAGAATGTTGGCTACATGTACAGTCATTGACATAAGTTTATCTACACCTACTACCTTGAATATTTCAAATACTACTGGGCCAATTTTAACACGGTTTGTACCACATGAAAGTATATAACCTTGGTCATATTTCTGCATCAAACTTTTGGAAATTTGGAAATATCATAATTATGTAATACCTCATTAGAAAAACCCCTAAAAATCAAGACATTTTTATTATGGAATTTTTTTGTGACTTTTGTTACAGGGTTGATAGAGTGGAAGTTTCTAAGGATTTTGAGCTTTGTTTCGTCACAATATCTTGAGTGGTTGCTGAGATATTTGAGAGTATCAAAATTTCGATATTTTGAGAATTTCCAATTTTTCAAAAAATTTTGATATTAGTAGACAGAGCTCACCTAGAAACGTAGGAGAATGAAGTTTTGGAACTTTCAGCGTAAACTGGTTGGAAGTTACAGCTGTCTTAAGTTAAAGAGTTTAGCATATCAACATTTTGATATTCTGAAAATATGAATATCTCGGCCCAGTTAAAGCAAAAAGTTCCAAAATTTTGTAAGCCCATATTCTGAGGTTAGCTTTAACTAATGACATCAAAATTTCCTGAAAAACACGAAAATCTCAAACTATCAAAATTTTGATAATCTCAAATATCTCAGCAACCACTTGAGATATTTTGATGAAACAAAGCCCAAAATCCTTAGAAAGTTCCATTCTATCAAAACTGCAACAAAAGTCAAAAAAAAATCCATAATAAAAATGTTGATTTTTAGGGGGTTTTCTAATGAGCTATTACATAATTATGATATTTCCAAATTTCCAAAATTTTGATGCAGAAATATGACCAAGGTTATATACTTTCATGTGGTACAAACCGTGTTAAAATTGACCTAGTAGTATTTGAAATATTCAAGGTAGTAGGTGTAGATAAACTAATGTCAATGACTGTACACTCAAACCACACTGAGAACACAGTCTTGTCGAGGTGCGCTTTCCTTACCGCTTTTTCAACAAGAGGATCATTCCGAAGGGCAGCACACCGACATCAAGTCCTAATGGACCTCTTTTGCGTGGCGAATTGATCAGGACCGGGAAGTCACTTTCATTCCAATAGATTTACACTGCTGTTAAATAGAGTAAACCTCTTACCTTAGCAGAGTACAGGGCAGCCGGACAGGGATTTACTGCTCCCTTCAGTAGGGTGACATTGAATTCTTCTGGTGTTGTATTGATGGTTGGAATCTTATAGGTGTGGGGACCTTTGGTCAGGAGCTTCCCCTCTTTACTGTGGGCGTTCTCTTCCATTGTGAGCCAACCATACCCCTAAAGAATAGACAATGGAAGATGTATCACGTGCGCCGGTCACCCATCATCGTAGTGATCACGCTCAGAGGCCAACGTGCCGACCACGCATCCTGAGAACATCAGGGGTTGTTAGCGTTCGCTCTCTTCGTCAACGCACACACGCACGTCTGTGCGCGGTGACGAAGGGAGCGAACGCTAAGAACCCCTTATGTTCTCAGGATGCAACCACGAGGCCATTAAAGCCATACAATCACGAGAGCTACCGTAGCCGTCGATTCACATTTTGGTACGAACAAAAATGCGAGAAAGTTTCTTAGCAAAAGTTAGATGACGAAAAACAAGTGTTGTGGTCAGGGTCGATCATCAATCAGATTATTTCACATGGAAGCATGCCACTTTCACGTGACTTTCTCAACGAGTGTTCGAACCAAAATGTGAATCGACGGCTACGGTAGCTTTCGTGATTGGTTAGGCCGGCCATATACAGGGTGGTCCAATAAAAACGGACACGCGTACGTCCACTACTCAGAGCACCAAACTACTGATGGCATTGGATGGAGAATCTATCTAGAAGAAAGAAGAGACCAAGATATCCCGATTCGGTCCAGTGGTTCGAGCTGCAGACCCTATTTTGTAAAGCAAGGTCAAGGCTTGGTGAATTGTTCCATACAGAACAATCAAGTGCATACACAACAGCGTAGCCTTGTAACTGACAAAAGGATTTTCCTGTGGAAAGGTCAAACAAAAAACGAAGTAAAGGTAGACGTAGAACATGAAAATCAAACTTGAGTATTGCATAACAACTAATACCCTTTATCAGTCATGCTGAATTCGCGGCTTACCGGTAAGCTACCACTGACTTTGCTTCACAAAAATGGCTCTGGAGGTAAAACTACTGGACCGAATCGAGGTATCTTGGTCTTATTTTCTTCTAGAAAGATTCTCTATCCATTCATACCAGTGGTTTGGGACTGAGCGTGGTGGAAGTATGCTTGTCCGTTTTTTTTGGAGCACCCTGTATATACCTGGGGAGGACTATGCAGCTATTCTGGCGAGACCTACCATCATGAATCCACCTTCTATCTGACCGATGTCAATAGCCGGGTTGAGGCTTCTTCCAACATCAAGTACCAAGTCAACTTTCAGAATCTGAAAGACAAGCCAAGGCAGACATTTTATATGATGGTTTCTTTGCTTGCATGTTTCACACAGGGCAGCGTTTAGGTCCATACCGACATTAGTTTTGTGGCTGCCAGTACCGACTGCATGTCAGCCGGGACATCAGTCCCTGTCGACCCCAAGGTTCCGGGTTCGGTCTCCATCATATGATAGAAAGGGCCAAATCTTCTTTTCTGTGTTCTGTCTCCAATGAATACCGAAGTGGCCTACCTTATGGTCGCCTGTAAGACAGTCCACTTCAACCTGGCAGCATCCCGTGCCGTAGGTGTAATATTCGCAGATATCCCCCTTGCCCGTGCTCCAGTCGAAGTCGACATTCCTAGACCTGCAAGAGAAGTTGGTGTCAGTAGATCGCCACGACATCTCGTGTCAGTACTCGACGGCACCACGCCACTTCCGTTCGGGGGAATGGGGACGCTAGCTCAACAGAGGGCAGCACATCGAAACCCGGTACAACGGATTCCTTTTGTATGGGAAATTGATCAGGACCGGGATGTCAGTTTCATTTCAAGTTTTAACCACTAGTGACACCTATTGAAAAAGTCGGCTATCGTCCTCATTCGTTAACCACTCGTTGGTGCTGTCACGCTCCCTCGCTGGAGTTGCTCCCTCGACAGAACCACTATTCCCTCGTGAGAATTCCCTCGATGGAATCGACTCATTTTATCAATGGCTCTCAGATGGCGCTCGTGTTTCAAATGGTAAATGATAAATGCAATCATCTAGAGGTACAAAACGGTTTTTCAAAGGGATTTTAGGGGTTAGGGTTTAGGGATAAGGCCAGGGGTTGGGGTTAGGGTTAGGATTAGATCATCCTTGCAAGGTTATGGGTGGGGTTTGCTTTTCGAAGTCCAGGTTAATGACGCTGTGTCTTGTTTGTGTGTTTTTTTGTGCCCAGCGATAGCAGGGTGTGTTTCAAAAAGTCTTCCGTCCGACACCAGAAAATTTTCACCATTCTTTTGTGTACTGGTGAAAGGTTGTTTCTTGAAACGCTACAATATTCATGTCATATCTAGGTATCACGGAGCTCTAAATTATGGCACCGGAAACTAATTGATCTATTAACCCTTTAAAGTCTGACAGCAGAAAGTAGTTTTGGTGTCGGACGGAACGGTAGATTTTGCTGGTAAGCTCAATATTTTTTGATACCCTCCTTCAAATGAGTGTACACTTATACATCCCAGATGGAGACACTAATAGTTAAAGGTCTATATTATCAAATACTACATTTGATTTTTGGAAAATCAATGGCACAAATCTTTGTGATTATTTCAAAGTTAAATTTTGCCCCATTTTCTTGGGTGACCAATTTTGAAACACACCCAGCACTACAAAGATGATCAGGTTAAAGCCGCACACTATGCACCGCTACTCACTCCCCAGTTCGACCGAAATATAGTGCAACCTCATCTACAGGCGTGCGTAGTGTATAGAACCATAGAACCACATATTATAGCATTATCCTGCATCGAGGTTTTGGGAATCCCCAATGCTGTGTGTAGTCTTGCACAGCCAGCCACACAGTACTGCTACGGTTCCCCAGATTGTGGGTGACTGAGACTATGCTTGTCGATTATAACCCATCTGTCTATAGTGTCTGGCTTTAATATCCTTAGTTATCAGGTTGAAACACGAGCGCCATCTGAGAGCCATTGATAAAATGAGTCGATTCCAACGAGGGAATGCTCACGAGGGAATAATGGTTCTGTCGAGGGAGCAACTCCAGCAAGTGACGATAAACACTTCGTCACTTCACAGACTATCAATCATACGAGGCCCAACATCATCTTTACTGAAGCTGTAACACATACTTCCAGAATCCAGAGGTTGACAGACTGACTTGATCTTCATACGCTGCTAGAGTCCAATCCTTCCAATTCTTCTCTGGGTACTTGTCTTTGTAGGGCTGTAGTTTCGTCATGAGCTTCTCACAGGCATCCTAACAGATCATAGACAATCGAACTTACAAATTATATGGACGAGCTGAACTCCGCTAGACATAATAGGGAGGTTTCGAAATCAAACGATAAACGTTAACTTTAACGACAACTTTATTTTTGTACCGAAAATGCAATGCAAAATCTAGTCAATGTGCAGTATGAAAAATAACGTTGTCGTAAAGTTTTGGTTTATCGTTTGATTTCGAAACCTCCCCAGTGGCAGGAGCGGTACGGAACGTAATGGCCCGAGTTGTCATGATGCTAGATTCAGAGGGATGCATGGACGTAGATGCCAAGGCACGTGGATTCCAGTGGGGACTGAGAGAATCTAGCTGCAATCCAGGGAGGATTCTGGGCCCTGACCACCCCCTCCCGATCCCCACAGGGGAGGAAGGACGCCCTACGATCTGCGATCTGACCATACGTACCTTCACCGCGCCACCAAACATATCGGTCGACTGGCTGCCGCACGAGGCGAACGAATTGGGAATAGTCGCGGTAGACATCTCTCGTACATGGATCAATTGAGTTGGGATGCTGAGCGCCTTGCTAGCTATCTGTATTATTTTGGTAAAAAGGCCCTGACCCATTTCTATACCTCCCTGGTTAATTAGAACTGTGCCGTCCATGTAGACATTCACAAGAGCATCGGCCTGCAACAGGAAGTAGTAACGTGGAGCAACAAAATCGTCTGAGTAATCTCTCAGGTGAGGCTTAACTAAAAATGTAATGGTCCATGGATCATGCGCTCACCTGGGTGAATATACCAGAAGAGCAAATAACAAATATTCCCGGGCAAGCCTTGAGTTCCAGGTACAGAGTGTACCCAGACACCTTGTCACACCATCTTAGAAGATACTAGGTGAAATAGCCAGGAAACGTGCCACCAAATGACAACATTTTGAACTTTGACCTCTGTGGCCTTGAAAAGTAGGTCAAATCAAAAACTCATTTCATGTCATGTACTGATGATGAAAATTTGGAGACGATCCAGACGTTAGTTAATAAATTATTAAAATATGAGTTTTTGTTTTTGCCACCTGGTGGCCAAGCTAAGAATCAGATCGGACCGAAGCTTGATGTCATAGGTCAACTGACATAGGGCTGTACATGTAAGAGGTTACAGGTCAATAGCCCAAGCAGTTACGAAACATGCCACCAAATGACAAAATTTCGAACTTTAACCTATGTGACCTTGAAAAGTAGGTCAAATCACAAATCCGTTACATATATCATGTAGGCCCCTATCCGCATTATAGATAAACCTATGATAAAAATTTGGAGACGACCCAGTCATTAGTTCAGGAGTTATTGCACTTTTTGGGCCGAATTCATAAAGGGTGATCATCGCGCGATTAGCCTAGACGCGGATAACTTTTGTACGCTGGTTAAAACAGGTTTGTACGCGTGTGGATAAACACCCCTGATGATCGCAATTCACAACAAGAGATGATCGGCCGTTTATCTGTCCGCGTCTAACTTCCCGCTTAATCACCGATTTTCTTCCTGCGGGCATTCCCCAGTCACTGAAAGATGATGTAACGAAGTACGTAACATGTCAGAACAAAGGTCCCGGTCATGCATGGCGCGCGGACGCCGATAGTTTTGCGTCGAAGTATGAACTAAGCTTAACAGCCCAACATGTCGAAAAAACGAGCTGACAATTTTGCTGCCAATCAACGGATGTGGCTAATTGAGGCTGAAACATTCGGAAAGATGTGATTAAAAACATGTTCAGATGCTACAGCCAATCAGAAGAAGCAAGTGGCATGGGATGTTGTCGCACGTGACTCCCGGATTTGTATGATCTGTAAAAACACGCAAATCAACAGGCTGCCTTCGTTCTGCCTCTTCCCATGCTTCCTCTGCACCTAATTCGAGGATACGGAGTGGATTCATTGCGAAGCTTCAGCGCGCCTAAGGCGAAATGACAGTTTGTACGCGAGATAAACAAGCCCCTTGGGACGTTTAACATTTCTTTTGTTACTTGCACGCGGGTGACTACTTTTGTACGTTGGTTAAACGTCTGGTGATCTAATCACTCTTTATGAAATGCTGTCTAACTTGAACGTGCGATTATCCCCTGTTTAGTCAGCGTTTTTGGTAGTTAGTCGCGTCTAAGAGAAAAACACCCTTTATGAATATGGCCCTTTGTGTTTTGCGTTTTGGCCACCTGGTGGCCATGCCAAGAATCGAATCTGACTGAAACTTGGTGTCATAGGTCATATGACACAGGGGTATATATGTACCAAGTTTCAGGTCAATAGCCCCAGCAGTTACAAAACGTGCCCTGCTAATGGGTGGCGTCCACTAGAGCGCCGACAAGATTAGGAAGGGTTGCGGAAGCAAATTATGCCATTTCGGCATCCTTTCCGCGTCAGTCGCGAAAAAAAGTGTGCGAATCATCGTTTCCTGGGACATTACTACGAATCTCTGCAGACATACCTGGGAGTGTCCCAGGAAGCAATCGTGAAGGGCGCGAAATGCTGCTGGTCGTAGCAGGACAGCGCGGACACATCTAGGATCACACCAGGAGAAGTAAAATCATGGACTAGGACAATCGGGTAGATATGCGGACAATATGAGGAAATAATTCAAGGTTATAAATTCTGCTCCGACTTTGGATTTTTCACAAATGTCTGCTAGCCGTCATGGAGTTAGGAAAAACGGCCACACTGAAAAACGTTACACCGGCCATAAACTCCTCCACGCCGCAACCTGTTGACCTTTCCGTGTCTTGTCCGCAAATGTCTTGACGGCTTCGCGCACTCGCTCATTTTGATCTGCATCGGCTCCGCGTTTTCCTGAAACAGTCCGCGTGGCTTCTGCTTGCCTTCGCGAAGCTGCCCGCACCGCGGAAGCTTTCAGGGGCGCTTGCAGAAGTGTTACAGAAAGGCGGGATGTCCTGGCGACGTCCGCACGACAATGCAGACAAGTTGCCGAAGGTGTCGGGAAGTTCATTTCCGCGTCGAAATTTTGGTCTCGATCAAAATTTGGATGCGGAAATTTCGCCCTCTCCCGAACGTGCGGAAATGCCNGTCTAACTTGAACGTGCGATTATCCCCTGTTTAGTCAGCGTTTTTGGTAGTTAGTCGCGTCTAAGAGAAAAACACCCTTTATGAATATGGCCCTTTGTGTTTTGCGTTTTGGCCACCTGGTGGCCATGCCAAGAATCGAATCTGACTGAAACTTGGTGTCATAGGTCATATGACACAGGGGTATATATGTACCAAGTTTCAGGTCAATAGCCCCAGCAGTTACAAAACGTGCCCTGCTAAAAACCTGGCGTCAACTTGGGCGCGGATAAGACGCGGAATGCAAATTTAGTAAATCCGCATTCATTCAGCAACGTCTCTGCATATTCTTGAAAGATTCCGTTGACTGCCTTTATCATTCCTAAACATTACCCGGCATTTCGGCACTTTCGGGAGAGGGATTGGTCTCGATCAAAATTTGGACGCGGAAATAAACTTCCTGACACCGTCGTCAACTTGTCTGCATTGTCGTGCGGACATCGTCAGGACATCCCGCCTTTCTGGAACACTTCCGCCTCTTCCGCAAACGCTCCTGAAAGCCTCCGTGGTGCGCGCAGCTTCGCGAAGGCAATCAAAAGCCACGTGGACTGTTTCAGGAGAGCGCGGAGCCGATGCGGATCTCTATAAGTGAGTGCGTGAAGCTGTCAAGACATTTGCGGTCACGACACGGAAGAGTCAACAGGTTGCGGCATGGAGGAGTTTAATGCCGGCTTTCCATTGACGCGTTTCCTAACTCGATGATGGCTAGCAGACATGTGTGAAAAACCCAACGTCGGCGCAGAATTTATAACCTTGCATTATTTCCTCACATTGTCCGCATATCTAAGTGATTGTCAGAAAGTCATCCTGATTGTCCTAGTCCATGATTTTACAACTCCTGGTGTGATCCTAGATGTGTTCGCGCTGTCTTCCTACGATCAGCGGCATTTCGCGCCCTTCACGATTGATTCCTAGGACACTTCCAGGTATGTCTGCAGTCAATACGCAGAGATTCCTAGTACATTGTAATGTCCCAGGAAACGATGATGCGCACTTTTTTTCGCGTCTGACATCCCGCCTTTGTGTAACACTTCCGCAAACGCTGCTGAAAGCCTCCGCGGTGCGGGCAGCTTCGCGAAGGCAAGCAAAAGCCACGCGGACTGTTTCAGGAAAGCGCGCAGCCGATGCGGATCAAAATCAGCGAGTGCGCGAAACCGTGAAGACACGTCAAGATATTTGCGGTCAAGACACGGAAGAGTCAACAGGTTGCGGCGCGGAGGAGTTTAAGGCCGGCTTTCCATGACGGCTAGCAGACATATGAGAAAAACCCAAAGTCGGCGCAAAATTTATCACCTTGCATTACTTCCTCATACTATCTGCGTATCTAAATGGTTGTCGGAAAGTCATCCCGATTGTCCTAGTCCATGATTTTACCAACCCTGGAGTGATCCTAGATCTGTCCTCGCTCTCCTGCGGCATTTCGCGCCCTTCACGATTGATTCCGAGGACACTTCCAGGTATGTGTGCAGTCAATACGCAGAGATTGCTAGTAATGTCCCAGGAAACGATGCTTCGCACACTTTTTTTCGCGTCTGACGCGGAAAGAATGCCGAAATGGCATAATTTGCTTCCGCAACCCTTCCTAATCTTGTCGGCGCTCTTGTGGACGCCACCCATAACGGACGACGACGGACACATCATGATTGTGAGCTAAAAATGGAACAGACCCGAGTCAATGGGCCGTATTCTGGAACCTTCCTTTACTCTAAGGTTTCCTTTAGCTAGTTGCAGGCAAAATAACGCTTCAAGTGGACCTTAGAGTTAAGGAGGCTTGTAGAATAAGAACCCAACTCTGACTGATGGCGGCATTCATATATCGGGTGGGGCAGAAAAAACGATCACACTTTTTCAACTAGAATAATTCAAAAACTATTGCACGTATAACTTTGAAAATTTACAGGTAGTAAGATAGGGATGTTTGACAAACTCACCGCAAATTGCAGGCCTATAGCATAAAAACTGTGAAAATTATGACATTTTGAAAATTTTCGGTCAAGACCAGAAATGCCGGTCCGAGAAGGTACATCAGACCTACCCCAGTTCAAATGAACAATGGACAAAGTGTCCCCCGTCTTGCTCAAAAAGACGGCACACAATCAGACTGACCCAGAACTATCTGGAGGAGGCAACTCCTCACTTTATAAGGAAGGGTTAGTGGCCGCCACAGTCACCGGACCTGAAACCTATGGATTACGCCATGTGGAACAGTCTCTCGGAAAAGGTTTATGAAGGGCGGACGAAACCATTCACGGAAAATGAACTGAAGGAGAGAATTCGGGAGAAATGGGCAGAAATAAGCTTAGAAGAAATACGAAATTCGATTTCCGGGTGGAAAAAAGCGCTTGCGTGCCGTCTTTGAGCAAGATGGGGGACACACTGTCCATTGTTCATGTTATTATTATTATTATTTTCCATATATTATAGTGCCCTTCCCAGTATAAATACAGCTCAAGGGCACTTTACAATGGATTATACAAGTAATATAGACTGATAAAAAGAGGTTAAAACATTGTGATATGCTGAACTAAAACATTATGAAAAAGACAATTTGTGAACTAAAACATTATGAAAGGCAATTCGATAAAAATGGCTGTTTAAATGTCGAAATGCTGAACTAAAACATTATAAAAAAGCAATTCGATAAAAATGGGTTTTTAAATTTCGTTTAAAGGCATTCAAACTGTCCAACGCTCGAAGGTGCAGAGGGAGGTCGTTCCACAGCTTGGGGGGGGGGGGCTTACATAGAAGGAGCGCTCGCCTGCTTTGGTTCTGTACCGTGGAACGATCAGCCGATGCTGATCCATCGACCGAAGGCGGCGACTTGGATGATAGCGTGATACCATTTCTGACATGTAGCTCGGAGCCAGATTGTGAACTGCCCGGAAGGTATGAACTAATGCTTTATACTGGATGCGCTGAGCAACAGGGAGCCAGTGAAGCTCAGTGAACAGACGTAGGTCTGATGTAACTTCTCAGACCGGCATTTCTGGTCTTGACCGAAAATTTTCAAGATTTCATAATTTTCACAGTTTTTATGCTATGGACCTGAAATTTGTGGTGGAGTTGCCAAACATCCCTATCTCATTGCCTGTAAAATTTCAAAGTTACACGTGCAATAGTTTTTGAATTATTCTAGTTTTAAAGGTGTTATCGTTTTTTCTGCCCCACCCGATATTATATGAAGCAATACGTTAGGGTCATATCGGTGTCCTGTCGATAATATTCGTAGTGTAGGCCTACTACACTAAGTGTAGTAGGCTTACACTACAAGTCTTGCCTTGACGTTTAAAATCACCTATATACCTCCAATATGACCAGCCAGTGACGTCACCAAACTCTCGCTGGCAGTCGGAAGCGTGATTTGTCAGTTTTAACTCTTTGACGCCCAAGGCCAAGATAACTCGGTTTCAGTTAGGTGCCCGACACTGCCACATTCATTTGCTCATGACTCAGTTATTATTGGTCCGATTCAGCTGAAATTACTTGCAAATGAAAGAGAATTAAATTTCCTACAAGTTGAGCGCTTTTTCGCGCGCGTTTGCTCTAAATATAAACGAGTAGAGGCTAAGAGAGGGGCGTAGACTTTAGCGAATTTTTTTTTCAAAAATGGAGCAAAAATACTTTCGAATTGGCTGTGTGATCGGACTGACGTTGTTGGAAAGGGCTTTTGCCATACTCTAGACCTACATGACTAGTTGGCACGCCAAATCACCGAGAAACATTTGAGGAAATTATTTGTACGTCAGTGTGCTTAAAACTAGCCCTGTCGAATGGCAGTGCTCGCCTGTTCAGACCGTTGCTGAGCGTGAACGGCACGTCGCAGGGCTTCATTGACGGCCTATATAACGCGCGCGGTCTTGTCTATGTGCCGTTAAAAGTCCGGTTCCAAATTGTACAAAATAGGGTCCCGTTGGAATTTCGTGAAGAAAGTTGCCGACATACCTCAATCGAAGAGTATCACTTCCTGAACAAGAAAATCTTTGCCGGCACTTTGGCATTTTCTTTTGATAGGAATATGGGTCGTTTCCATGGCAACCAACTATGAAAATCGCGTTTTTTTTAAATGCTGATTTCTGAGCCCTTGGAAATGATATTTTTTTTCTCTAAGTGACTATTTATATTTAATACCACGTCGGCGAAAATCCTATATCATCGTCCAGTTGATCCAGGTCAAGGTCATTCCAAAAGGTCAAGGTCAAATGGAAATCTTGACGTTTCCTCAGAAATTTCCGGAGTCGAAGTTCAAATCTCGTGTGAATGGACATACTGGGACATAACAATTACTTCATGGTTTACAAAGTAACTGCTGATAATTCCTTTTCTTTTGATGTATAATACATGAACCTACGCCATGGGTGTTTTGAGGAAACAAAGGAGAAATACACCATGATGCGTAAAATAGTAGGACAATGACTTTATCATTGGACCCAAGGACTGAGCTTTGTACAGGAGAATGGGACCTGATGTACAGCTAACTTTTGAACGGTTGGATTTACACCCCATAAATGTATTACCAACAGATAGAAACATGGTGCATCAGAAGCAGACAGGCATGTTTTAAACTGTTTTCAGTAGTTATGTAACAAGAAATGACGTTTTTTTATGCAAATTAACACAAAATGGGTCAAAATACATAAAAACGGCGTTTCCAATTAGGTAACCAGTTAAAAATTACTAAAGCATGCTTATACGATTACGAAATTCCCACAGAATACAACCTGACTATAAAAGGCTGCTTCAAAATTACGGACAAACAACAAAATTACTAGACCCATGTCAGACCCCCTGCAAAACGGCAGTTTTTTCCAATAATGGCCGGGAGTCAAAGAGTTAAGTACATGTATATATAAAGACTGTGGTACGAATACATGATAACATGACATCAATGGCGGGCAACTAAGGTTTCAAGAATGGCCCTCATATGAAATTCCTATTTTTGTTGTTACCTGATTAATGAAACTTGGCCGAACAGAAATCACAGGATATCGCACATTCGTCACTGCAATTCCGCGTTTTTTCCACTTATTTTCTCTGAAAGATGAAAATAGGTCATTATCCACACATCATCCAATCAAGACTTCCCCTGTTAATCATAATTCATGACGGGCGCAGGCGCAGTCTGACGAATCCTGTGGGTATGTGCATCGTCCTGTTTATGAAACGTAAATTTAGACACCCTCAGCCATTCGAATGGATGGAGTCTACGGGATCAGCAGTGGCGCAGTTTCGTGGCCTCGTCTGTTGGGCCGCGCATTCGTACACCATGCCAATTATGAGCAGAGGTGGTTTTACGGGCTGTTCTGATTGGTGGAAATGATAAACAGCGACACGAACCTGTTGAATATCTCAATTTGCTCCCGCGCAGTCGAGTAGTTGCTCTGTTGAAGACACGTCTGCCAGCACCGTTCCATGGTGCAGTTCTTTAAAACAGTGCCTGTCACAGTGGCGTCGCCTTCTTTCGTCAGATTGGCTTGGCGAATCTGCACCAACGAAGGAAAGAGAGATGTTTAATGGCAAATACTCTCATGCCCGGTTGTTCAGCCTTGGCTTAAGCCAGAGTTGGGTCGATCCCGACATAAGCGTGGCTTAAGCCAGACTTATATTTCACAACGCGTTGCGCAGGTTGGGCTTCAAACACAAGCCAAGCTTAAGCCTTTCTTATAATAAACCTGGCAGAGGGGTGGTTATAAGCGCGACTTACAATGGTAGGCCTATTCACTGTATGCCCTGACTTTGTAGATGGCAGAAGCATTGGTTCAACTCACGTAAGCCACACCTGAGCAGCCACACCTGAGCAACCGGGCAGACATCATCGAGCAAATTGTATAGGAAAGCATTGCGAAGGAGGGTAATAAGCCAGGCTTAGGTAATCCCGAGTTTAATTCAGGTTGTGCAATGAACTCGGAATTGATTAAGCTTTTCGTATGACCAGACGTAAGCGCGACTTACGTGAACTCGAGTTTGAGGAATAAGCTAGGCTCAGGTGAGCCAGACCTGAACAACCGGGCATCAGAATATTAAAGTGAGGCCTAGATTAAATCACCTCCCATCCTGCATGCGAAGTTCGCATTAGATCGACTGCTCTGATTGGCTTGTCGATGGAGAAAATAATGACGTAATGGCGTGAAATGATCTTGAAGTAATGGAGCGAAATGATCTTGACGTCATGGAGTGAAATGATCATGACGTCATGCAATGACATGATCATGACGTCATGGAGTGAAATGATCATGACGTAATGGAGTGAAATGATCATGATGTCATGGAGTGAAATGACCTGCCACGATCGTCAGATCCGCCGCCACATCGTGCGTTACCCCATTCCTACCCACCTTCTCCTGCGGGACTTCGAGGTGTTGGGAGATGTCATGGATGATATTTTCCATGCAGAATGCACCCTGCGGGATTCCAAAGCCACGAAAGGCTGTCCCGGTTTGTGTGTTGGTATACCAAACGTGACCCTTACACCTGTAGTTGGGAATCTTGTAGATATCAACGTTGAGGAGAATCGCGCCGAGAACCTGTGAATGAAATTATGATGAAGTTGAGTGTCTTTGGAGGCGAGTCACCCCGAGAACCCCCGTCACTTCGCCTTCAGCCAGCGCTCCACTCTCAGAGCGAGGACATAGCGATTTCAGTCTGAAGCCTAGTTTATACTTCGACGCAAGACCATCGGCGTCCGACGCCCGATCAAATCTGGACGCCGACTTCGCGGAATTGATTTATAGTCCAGCGTACTTTAGCGACGGCGACCCGTTATGAAACGACTCAAGTAATAACAGCCTCGCGATCGGACGCCGACCAAATCGTACGACGGGGTCGGCGTCGAACGCAAGAACGCGCGTCGGTCGCCGGCGATGGTCGTGCGTCGAAGTATAAACTAGGCTTTAGTGGTGCAGGACGGGGCACGATGGCGTGAATAAAAGGCGCACTAAAACACGCGTGGGGTTCGATTCCCAATCCTTTCTCCAACAAGGAGGAATACGTCGGTGGCGGACACAATGGCGGCACCTGACTCGCCGATCTTCGAAGGGAAGAATGTCCGTCGGACCGTTTCCACTTCAGCGGATTCCGGTTGCGGCGAGTAGCGCGGTTTTCACAGAGTTTTGGAGGATACATGACGCGTGTTAATTTTCCCGGCGCCTGTGAAAACCGCACCGCTCGCCGCAAACCGCAGCAGAATCTACATGTACTGTAGTGGATTCTTCTGCTATAGTGGAAACGGGGCTTAAGAAGGAGAGCAGAAGGCGAACATACTCTTCGCGTAGCTCCCTAGCTCGCACGCTCGTGCGAGTTGGGGAGCTGTGCTGGAGGGCCTCGTTTCTTCGGGATGATACTTTACTCACTTATCCACTCTTTTATGTGTTTTTTTTTCTGTTTTCTCTTGGCAAAATTGTTTCTTTTCTACACTATAATTTCCGCCATTACTTATATCTTGTACAGGGACCAATAATGCCTCGGCTTCGGCCCCAGATACTTCTATTGTATTTTACATAATAAATAACAATACAATACAATACAAAATACATACCACAGGTGATAGGTCCATGCCGTCACCACCGTCAGCGTGAACGGCTAAATCAAGAGCTATCAGCTTTCCTTCTTTACTGAATCCAACCTTGAAAAGAGGAGGGCTTCGGTGTTTAATAATGACATAACAGGAGGTAATTTTCAGGGATCGCATTCTCTGTTTTACTTATCTTCGAAACCAAATGGAAAAAAGCCAAGATGAACTTTCTCTCATACTGCGATTGATTCAGGTTGAGTGTCCGCCAGTGACGCACGGCGACAACAGAATAATGTGTGGCAAATATATCCATGAACCAAAGAAGGGTGCAGACAGAACACGCGCCGGTCATTCACTTCCAACTAGGCCAGCTCGGAGGCCAACGCACCAACCACTAGGCCATAAAGGAAATCATCCATGGTCGGCTGGTTAGGCCGTCCCATATGCCTGGCTTTCACTAGCGCTACGAATGTCCCGAATCTGAAATTGTTGAAATTCGTGACGAATCGGGTTGAAAAATATGCCGAATGACAAGAATGGTTTAAGAAACAATTACGAATTCAAAGAATCATTTAGAAATTGTACGATTTACTCACGAACACTCGTGCCCGATTCGTACTTGATTCGTAAATACATTCGGGACATTCGTGCATGTTTTCGGGGTTTGTCCATGATGCCCCGCTTTCACTGACGCTACGAATGTCCCGAATCAGAGAGTTGTCCGGTTCGTAGATAATTCTCAAGCGTTTCTTGCAGTTCGTAAATGATTCTGAGTTGATTCCTGTTACATTCGTACAGTTCGTGTGAGTTCGTCGAGCCGCCACGAAAGTTTTTGTTCGTCAAAAACATTCGTGGGACGGTTCACGAATTTCACGAATTTCAAATTCGTAGAGATCGTAAATACTTCGCAACCCTTTCTTATCGTCCGTAACAGCTTCGTAGTCGATTCTTTTGCATTCGGGGCGATTCGTGGCCATTCGTGTCTCCCTCGAATTCGTGGACCCACGCCGAAAACATCCTGAAACAGGCACGAATGTCCCGAATGTATTTATGAATCAAGTACGGATCTATCACGAATCGGCCACGAATATTCGTAAGTGAGTCCTACCTTATTCGTACAATTCTTACATGATTCTTTGAATTCGTACTTCGTAGTTGAATTTGAACGTGAAAATCGTGAGCGCTCCCACGAAAGTTTTTGACAAGCAAAAACTCACGCGAACAGGACGAATGTTTAGGAATCAATTAAAGCTGACGTGAACGAACAAAAAGCCCTCACGCGGCGAGCAAGAGAATTGCAAACGCCCTGCAAATACCTCAAACGAAGGCTCAGAACATGATAGGCCCCACGAGGTCAGGAGGGCGCCACCTTATTTGTCATCGAGCTTTCGAGGTGTCAACACCCTATGGTGAGCTCCTGCTGAACACTTTTTTCAAAGAAAAAAGTTTGACCCAGCTGGGAATCGAACCTGCGCCTTGTTATCTCTGTCCCGCTGTCTTCCCCATTCGGCCACCGAACTTGTTGGAAGATTTCACATGTTTTCTCTTATTCGTAGCATTATAACGTAAGTCGAAGGCCTACGTCTATGACAAACATAAATCATGACCCTGTCAGTTGGCTCGTTGACCGAGTGGATAGAGCGGTGGATTACAAATCAGACGGTCGACGGTTCGAATCCCGTCTAAATGACTACAATTTTTTTTCTTTGAGTAGTGTAAGAGGTATCCGGAGATGTTGACAGCTCTGTTGCCTGAAGGCAAATAAGGTGGCGCCCTCCTGGCGTCGTGGGGTGTATCATGTTCTGAGCCTTCGTTTGAGGTGTTTGCAGGGCGTTTGCAATT
>NMRB01001079.1:38856-54356 GCA_002633025.1 Notospermus geniculatus | reverse complement strand
CACATTTTTTGCAAATATTTCAGCAAAACCAATATGTTTAGTAATGTCTTTATGGTGATAATGATAAATAATACCATTACTCTCCCAGTACAACAAACATTAGGGAATAATTTCACTGTTTTCATGCTGATTTCGGACATTTTGTAAATGCTCTTTGTTTTCCTAATTAACGAAACTAATGTCACATTTTTCTTTCATGATTATGTAGTTCACGTTATACAATGTTATACCTGAAATTATCATGAAAATCAAACACCTGCAACTATATGAAAAATTAGTTGGGAAAAATGTTCCGAAAAAGAACATGCCCTTTGAGCATCCTAGCTCAGATCGTTAGCGTAAAAGAGCCATTTTTCATTTTTTCACAAAACGCCCCCTAGTGGCCATAGTGGGAATTGCAGCACGCCCAAAATCGAACTTGGCCTAGATCTTGGGGCCATATATACACATATGCAATATGAAAATCATCCGTCGAAAACTGAAGACGCTAGAGTGCGGACAAGGCAAAGCCCAAATATCGGGCTATTTTTCATTATTTGACCTATTTTCCCATCAAAATTGGGTCAAATCAAAAACCTTTTACATATATGATGTAACATGATTAAATGTACCTACGGTTCAAATTTCAGCATCCTAGCTCAAATCATTAGCGTAAATAGCCATTTTTCATTTTTTCACAAAACACCCCCTAGTGGCCACAGTAGGAATCGCAGCACGCTCAAAATCAAACTTGGCCTAGATCTTGGGGCCGTATATACACATGTGCATTATGAAAACGATCCATCGAAAACTGAAGACGCTAGAGTGCAGACAAGGCAAAGCCCAAATATTGGGCCATTTTTCGTTATTTGACCTATTTTCCCATCAAAATTAGGTCAAATCAAAAACCCGTTATATATATGATGTAACATGATTAGATGTACCTAGGGTTAAAATTTGAGCATCCTAGCTCAAATCGTTAGTGTAAAATAGCCATTTTTCATTTTTTCACAAAACGCCCCCTAGTAGCCATAGTAGGAATCGCAGCACGCCCAAAATCGAACTTGGCCTAGATCTTGGGGCCACATATACACATATACCATATGAAATCGATCCGTCGAAAACTGAAGACGCTAGAGTGCAGACAAGGCAAAATGTTACCCACGCACGCACGTACGCACGACAGACCACCACTAAGGCATCTAAGTACAGCATAAGCCCTTTTGGCCTTCGGCCTAAGGCCTTAGGCATCTAAGTACAGCATAAGCCCTTTTGGCCTTCGGCCAAGCGGGCTAAAAAGGGCATAATAAAAGTATTTTAAATTTTTTTGTGCGAAATATCTGCAAACATTTGGGCCTGGGCACGATTCATGTAGCACTGCTGAGGAGGTGTTTATTTTGTAACTTTTTATGAACGTTTTGTGTAAATTGTAGGTTTTAAAACATGCTGTATATCAGTGGTGTACATTCACTGTACGTCCAGTGTTTGTTATTGCCTTTTGGTCCAGTATGGCGCTTTGGCAATCTGTCGTATAGAATAGACCCATTGCGCTTATCAGCCCAGGGTGTAAACATTAACCTCGCCCTAGGGGGCCTAATGCATTTGTACAGTTGGCTCCTGTGCTTACCGTCGGCACAATGCACTAGGCCCAAGGTTTGTTTACACCTTCTGGCTGGCCGACTTGCGCAAGTGATCTATATTGTAGAATATTGAATAGAATATAATATTGTATCCGGGACTTGCATCCCTCCCAAGGACTTCCTCCTCTGGTACACCAGCACTGACAACATTTAATGGCAGCTGATCAGTGACTCATGAACCGACGACCTACGCCTGCGTCGCACCAAGTCGATCGCGTGTCACAGTGTATGACGACAAAGGTCCAACACTGGACCAACCTACCTTCCTCCCATTCAGGAAGAACACCAACTCCCCCATAGCCGAAAGTCCACGCTGGGTATTCCTCTATTTCACCTCTCTATAGCTGTCTAACACCAACATACACATTGCACTCAGCGAAATAATCTGCTCGAATGGCTCTGGCTCATAACACATGTAGGTTATATAGGCCTACGTACTGCATAATGCCTATCAGCTCTGTTTTTTGCGTAATATAGACGTTCCGGCTGTTGCTGCACTATTATATCACACAGCACTACAATGGTTGAATATAGCACTGCCGCGGGTCGACTCTCTCAAAGCAGACGAATTCACAGCCGCTTTTCAAAAGCAGGCAAAGTGATATTTATGTGCTACGCTTTCAATGATATTGAAATATCACTACAGTGGATTTGAGCATGGTTCGTGCGCGGGCCAGAGCGGGTCACAGAACCTTTTTGTCCATGAAGAACCCGCACATTTTTATTTCCAAAGACCTCGGACCACTCGCTCACTAACCCCTGGCATCAGCTTTGGATTTAACGCATTTGATTGGTTGATGGGAAACCGTCAAAATATACCCAAGAATATACCCAAACAAATTTTCAAAATATTTTCGATCAAATCAAAAGGTTACCTATATCAAGGTTTGACGATTTTTTGCAAAAAGAATTAAAAAGCACATATATGTATGTTAGATTCATTATTTTGACTCGTGCTGCCACCTACACTTAGACCAAAGATCTTGGGCTAAGTATAGGTGGCAGCACGAAAGCTGATGCCAGGGGTTAGTGAGCGAGTGGTCCGAGGTTGTCTGAGCGAACTATACCCCTGGGCCCGTATGCATAAAGGTGGAATAAGGTTATTCCAGATATAACCTAACGTTATAACGTGAAGCTATACCTGGAATAAGCTTATTCCACGTTTATGCATACGGGCCCAGGGGACGAGGTTGGTGTAAAAGGGTCCCGGAAAAAAAGGACGATCGTACACACAGCGCCTTCCAGTAGGAGAGTTCTGCAGATTCTCAGGTAATAACTTGTGTTGCTTCCAACCATCACGGTGGAATATGGTGTTTTTCAGCTTGATCTGGCCAAAGATACTTGGCTGACCTCTTTACTTGTCACTAATGGCCTATACAACACATGGTCAAATTTTTCACCCAGTTTTCTGAATATGCTCAATAAAGGCCTGCATGCGGGTTTATGCACTGAAGCCCAATAGGCCAGGTGTAATGAAATCTAATGTTCCCGATACCAAATGTCCGCTTGTATTGTACAGGGGACATCTCGTGACAGAAGTTCCTGTCTGTTAGTGTCCGGCCTATTGTGACTGCCGCTTATTCCGTCAGAATCCTTTGTTGGGGAACATCTCATATCGGGGTACATGACATTCTACTACACCGGAATCTGGATTTCCAAAAAAATGGATGAAAAATTGAATCGTGTGTATAGGCCATAGACTGTAATGGTGTGATCACAAATAAAGAATGTTGCACAACCCTCGTTATGCCCGTTGTACACGGTCCAATTTTTTATTACTAACTTTTAGTAATAACTTTTCGTACGATTTTTCTGCTATGGGCTCCGTTGTACGCGGTAATAAGTTTTACTGCATTTTCGAAAATGCTACCCGTCCAGCCAAGGTTACTGTCCGCAATGGTTCCCTGGGCAGCGGCTAAAACCACTATCTTACCAAGCACAACCTTCCTGAATTTCCACCTGGCCGAATTGTACGTCATGGTACAGGCTACCGGTACAAGGATTACTTCATTGCGGTTGCTTATTTTGGTCAACGGCTACATAATACAATTAAAAATCAATCTACGACAGGCCTGCATGGATAGAGTTAACTCTCCTACCCACACAATGCTGAAAAAAATACCAATATCCGCGAACGATGCATAAACATTGTTTGACCCACAAGGGATTAATTGTACTAAAAAAATATTGCCCCGATGTACACGTTCGATTTCAGTCCAAATATTTCATTTAGTACTAAAAAAATAGGACAGGTCCTATTATGGTAATATTTTTTTTGAAATAAAAAATTTCATCCAATTTCCCGTTGTACACGATCCAATTTTTTTGTACAGAAATTTTATTACTAAAAATTGTATTGTGTACAACAGGCATTATTAGCTGACACGATGAAAGAGCTATTAGTGAGGTTTCGCAAGCGCCCGGTTAGGCCATACGACAATGTGTATCTATTGTTTGGGTATACCCACACAATAGATAAACGTCCTCGTAGGGTCTAACCGGGCGCTTGCGAAACCTCACTATTGATTACGCCAACACTACGGTTGTTGTGCAACACCACTATCTTTGGGTCAATGTGATCTGGTCACATTCCTGAGTTCAAATGAGTACCTTTGTCCAGAACGATATGAAAACACTGTACACGAGCAACTTGACCAAGTGTCGGAATAGACGTCGTTAAAATTTTAATGTGTGATAAAGATAGGCGCTTTCAGTCAGTGCACCAATAGGTGTCACTACGCCTAATTCATGCCCAGCGGACCCATTCGTGCTTGATCACCATTCAAGAGAATTTTGTTTTGTTTTGGTCCGTTAGAACATTGCTGCCATCTTTTGGCAATAGGCCTAATCGCGGCTGACGGCTCTTATTGATCGCAACGAAGTCCAGTCCGAACACTGCCTCCTGTTGCTCATTTCCAGAACTGACAGCCGCAACAAGTGTCAGATGAAGCCTGTCGCGGGGGTCTATTTTGATTGGTCCGTCCATCTCCAGGTCGTGTTTTGAATACATTTAGTACACGGCAATCGTATCACTTGACAACGCTGCTTTCAGGCATTTTACTTGCTGTTTCAACCAGCTACACTCGCAGTCACGCTCTCTGTTCACTCTTAGCCAGACAAACATAAAAAAACCGCAATTTGTTATCAAAATCACGAAACATATTCCTCTCGAAAAGCCGAATCGGCGAATGCACAGCATCGTCATCTTTACAGTTTGAGGTCACGTGATACGGGAACCACCAATCCGTGATCTGATCATGCTGATGACGTAGAACCAAAATCTGGTTCTTCGGTTACTCATCATCTGACTCTGTATTAGCGTCCAGCAGATTCTAAAAATAGCAATTATACGAGTCAGACGTGCGGACTAAACAAAGTCGGCCTTCAAAAGGAAACCACCTCTGTGGCTTTAACGTGAAGGGATACCTAAGCACAAAATAATTCACGCATAAAATTGAAATATCGATATCTTTCTATAACCGAAAGTAATCTATTACACCAAGTTTATTACTTACACTGCTCAGTATATTCTGATATGAAATTGTGAGCAGTAACCATGGTAACGTTATTAATTAACTTTTAATAAGACCCAAGAATTTCATCTTCGGGGCGAAATTCTGAATCTTGGCTAACGACTGCGCTTTTCAGGGTTATATCATTACATAAAGACAAACAGTCTTCAGATGCCTACAGATATTTTTCTCAAAAAAATCATTTCAATCACCCGTTATAAACTAATTAAGGTCTAAAAATGCCCTGATTCACATTTTCAGGAATACGTGAAGATTTCACTCGGATATCACCAAAATCTCTCTCCTGGGGTAGCGAGCATAAAGGGGTCGTAACCCTACGTCAGGCCTAAGCCAGGCGTAGTGCTGGTCATGGCCCTATCCTCATGAGCATAAAGGTAGACGCAAGCTGCGTCTAATGTATGGGCGTAAGCCTACGCCTGCTCATTACCAGGCGTAATCCTGTCTTAGTGACAGTAAACAGTAATTTTTCCGAGCATTGGTATAGTCCTGGAGCCAAGGGGTGTTTGCATCCAAAAAAGGGCCACAAAATCACCCACTTGATTTTGATAAAGGATCACCTTGGACACATTTTGAGCGAGGGTGGNCCTCAGTAGAGAGATTCTGCTGTTAGGCAATGCAAAGAATGTTACCATCCTTTTATTTTCCAAGATGACTCGAAACTACAAACGGACAACCTACCCCCAACATGTTTTAAACCTACCCCAACATGTGTTACAACTAACCCCGACATTTTTTTAACGGGGTAAGTGGTAACAGTCGACTTTGGACCCATTTTTCAGAGACATGGATAGAGATGGCCGAACTTTGTTTTGTGTACAAGTAACCATTGATATCAAATATTCAAAATACCAAGCAGGTTATAAATACATCCTGTTATAAGGAAGAAATAGCCCTTAAAAGAAAAAGTGTTACAACTAGCCCCGGTCTCCCCTACCAACATTAGCGGGGTACCGGTACTGGGGAAGGGGGCGGGCACACTGTAAACAATCGTCTGGTCCCATCGGTACAAATACTGATTTCCCCTTGGATTCAAATTACCATAGCATATACCTAGAAGTTGGTGAGTTGGACCCGAATGGGTCCATTGAGCTTGGATACGCCAGCCAATGCCGGGCAGCTCCAGGTCCAAGCTGCTCATGGGTGCCAACACCCCAAGGGTAGCAATCGTAGATGGGCCAAAGTGACCTATGAAACTGGCCAATGGGTTACTGCAACCCATGAGTAGTTTGGGCCAAGACTGTGTTCCATCAGTTCTTTGAGGTGGGCATCTTAGTGTGGGTACTTCAGACCCATTCATTATGTATACCCAGCCCTCTGAACCTAGGAAATGGGGCCGAATAGGGGACAACCCATGGAGCTGGGTTCATGTAACCCTTAAGACTGAGTTAAGAGCACCCTCCCCACAGGGTATGGAAAACCAACGGGGCATGGACCATTCTCTTGTACCCATTTAAAGAAACCCATGGCAAACGGGTGCAGATAGAGGACAAGGAATGAACCCATTCCTATGGGTTTCTCCAGCTTATTAGTTTTTATAGTGCAAATGCGCTATCATCCAATTGACATTTAACTAGTCGGTCATCTTTATGATACCGGATATCTACAGCCTTTGTTGGTCGCACGGAAGCTGCAATACGGACAACATCAAATGTCAATCTGTCTGCCAGGGCAGTGCTTGGTAGCACAAGCTGTTCATCTGCATGGCATTGGAAAGTCATCAGGAAGCAATAACTGCTTTCGGTCAGGCAGCAGGGCACCATCGTCCCGGTGAAACCCAAACTCCTGTGGGTTTAGTTCTGCATTGTCAAGGCAGTGTAACTGCAAGTACGTGTACAACGCCCGGAGTATAGGCCTATGTCCTGAGAAGTCTGGTAGTCGTTTAAACGTTAAGGTGTCCGAATTTGAGACACACGTCGAATTACGTCATACTTTGACCTCTGGTGACCTTGACCTTTATCCAATCACATTGCATTTGCACTCATCCTGTAGCTGATCCAATAAGCTACAATTTGAGTGCTAACACAATGCCATAGGTTGATCCCTTGCAATGTTATATCAATTTTAATTTGCCCTTCCCCTCATTTTTTGAGTGTTTTTTTGCATTTATTTCTGACAAAACCGCGAATATCTCACTTACTGCCGGGTTTCAGAATGTCCACCCTCGCTCAAAATGTGTCCCAGGTGATCCTTTATCAAAATCAAGTGGGTGATTTTCTAGCCCTTTTTTGGATGCAAACACCCCTTGGCTCCAGGACTGGGCTGCCGCACAATAGGAGTTGTTCTGAGACCGCCGCTAGGCCTGTGCCGTTCTGTTAGGTATCCCTTCACCTTAAGAGGAACGAACGTGTAGGAAATTGTACGGAACATTTTGCTCTTACATTACCCACTCACGCCTCCTTAGAGAAAATATGACACCCGTTGCACCTTTTTAATACTGTTTTTGCATCACGGCGAAATTTGTTTCCACCACCAAGAAAATAGATGTAAAAATTTATGCCAAAATTAACAATCCATAGCTCTGAACAAATCCAATATCCCAGCCAGTATCGAGCTTTCGAGTAGGGTTTACTTGGGTCGGGTTGTGCCGCCGTCGATTCGTAAATTCTCTTTGGGCACGAAAAAAGAAGGTACGCCAATGACGTCATCAACAACATGGCAGTCAGGTTTGTTTCCCGAATATTTCCTTTCTTATCAGTGTGATCCATTTTCATTTTCTTGCGTTGTTCCGTGGCCCTGTTGACGCCAATAAGGATAATGATATTGCAGATTGCAATGGTGGAAAACGGAAGGATAGTCGCGAGAATAAGGAGGTAGATGTTATAGAACGTCTCAAACCATCTTGCTTGCGGAAAGTCGCGAATTAGAGCCCCGTTTGGTGGATCTGGTGTCGATAAGACAAAGAACGTCTGAAGGTGGAGAAGCACCACCAACAGGCAAGTGGTGATGGTGATTTTAATGGCCCTTTTTGCTGTGCAGATTGTCGCTGCGTTCATTGGATAGATCACTGCAATGGCTCGATCGATACTCATTTCGCCGAGAAATAATCCCGAGGTGATAGCACACGTTTCAGCTCCATACCAAAGAGAGCTGAAGAAGAAGGCGTACATGTACATAAATAAGTATGTGCGTAATTTCTCAAAGAGAAGGCAAGCACACAAATTGACACACAATAAATGATAAATAAAAAGGCAATTTCCAGAATGTTTGCGAACTAACCCCGCGCCATGCTTCCAAAAACAGAGTGACACCGCGTGCAGATAAATGTAACACGCGGAATGTTTACCACGTTCCGTACAAAGGTCTGTTCACCCCAAAACCGCGCCGCGGGCCGCGACGGCGAAAAATGATGCGCGTTCCCCGCCGGTAAAATAGGTTCAAAGGATTTTCAATAAAGCTGCTTTTCCACGAGACGTTTGCGGACGCGGTTTCGGTGGCGGGAGCGGGTGCGGGTGAAACAGCTAATGGGAAATACGTTGGTTCGATTTTTTCCACCCGCGCCCGCCTCCTATTCCGCGCCCGCAAACGTCTCGTGGAAAAGCAGCCTAAGAAGGTCACACCAAAGACGCGCGGCAAAAAATGACGCGCGCTCGCTTGCCGCGCGTGTTTGGTAGTGACCCTTTTATTGAAAATACATTGAAAAAAAGGATTGAACCTATTTTCTCAGCGGTGATTGCGCGTCGTTTTCCGCCGTCGCGGCCCGCGGCGTGGTTTTGGAGTGAACAGACCTAAACCGCGTTCCGTTTCCGCGATCAGCATTCCGCTTACCGCGTGTCAGTTAAACGTAGCTTGAAGCTGCTTTTCCATGAGGTGTTTCCACGCCTCGTGGAAAAGCAGCTTAAAGGGCCGGTTTGACGGGCGTTTTTATCGCCGCGATAATCGCCACTTTTTTAACGCTCAGTAAAAACGGATATCTCTCCGTAGATCGATCGACTGTTGATCGAGTTTTACCATGGCCTTTTTCTCTCGCTGGCGATGTCATCCGCTGTTGGCGTTTTTGGCATTTTGACGGGCGTTTTGGATGCGATCTCGCCAACAGCGTTGAAATCGCCGCGATAAANAGGATTTTCAATAAAGCTGCTTTTCCACGAGACGTTTGCGGACGCGGTTTCGGTGGCGGGAGCGGGTGCGGGTGAAACAGCTAATGGGAAACACGTTGGTTCGATTTTTTCCACCCGCGCCCGCCTCCTATTCCGCGCCCGCAGCATTGTTTGTTTCCGCTTCGTTGGTCACGGCGCGGAAAAAAACAATGATTTCGAGCGTTTCCGCACACGAAAACGCGCCAATGGAAAGCAGGCCTTAGGTGTGAACGTGCACCGGTTGGTTTAGATTCTGTGCATTGCTTGTGTGAAAGATCCAGACGGATGTGCGGCAATAATAAAGCACCGGTACCAAAGTAAAGGTTGTCGTCGTTCGTGTTCTTTTTTAGCCTTCTCTTGTATACATGTATCCTTCCTTTTACTGGTGCATGTAAGACTGAGCTAATCGTAGGTACAGATTAGAGTAAGATTTACCTTAGTAATGCGAAACTTCCATCCATCCCCTCCCCGAGCCCATGAGCAACGATCAACTTAAAAAGTACCTCAGAGAAGATAAGAACACCGGTATCAACGAACGCCAGCCCTGCCATGTAGATGCATGTGCTGATTTGACGGTTATCCTTCTTGAGTGTAACCATCAGCGACATCATATTGCCTGGAATACCGAACACGATGCCGAAAACTGTCCACCACTTGTAGATCAATTCGGTTACATACGTCAAAAGTTTGACATATGGTGGCATTGGTGTGTCCCTCTCCGTTAGAAAATGGAGATCTGTCGTTGCATTGTACGCGAACATGTTTCCCTGTCAAGAGTGAGGCTCACTCGTTTTGATTTTTTCCTATTCGATCGAAAGAGTAACTGCGTTTGGTAGTTTTGAAAGATTTGTTTGTTCGGTCACTTTGGTCGATCAGCAGCAGTGGCGTCACAGACGGAACATTTTCATCATTAGCGGCCAACATGTGATGCAAACTCTTCAACTTAGAGAAGAGAACAGACTACTTGGTCGAAGAGCCAGCAAACGCTAGACTAACATTGTAATCCATATCGTATTTGAAAGTAGTGTTGGATTGGATCAAGGAATCAAGCATAAAGGTTTAACTGCGAACGATGAGCTCACTAAGGGATACACTTCATGTGTTGCCACCAGATGTCTCTCATTGCCTGAGTTTTGGCTTTACGTAATCGGCGCGAGCGTCAACTATTTTTGTGGTGGTGGGGTACATGAGTCTGTCAATTTTCATGCCTTGAATTCCATTTCTGAGGATAACAGAGCTATTTTCAGCACAATTAGTGCTCCATGTGTAAATGTACGTTCGCCTATTCAAATGTACACAGATGACCCTGCGCTCTCATCGTTCGTGGGGTTCTCATTAATTCAGTCCTTTTGTATCATAAGATCAACTTGTCGGAATTCAACAACATTTGCAGTAAACATGCGGAAGGGCCTTGCCTATCATATGGAAGAGTCAGAATGCAAATCTGTTGAGGTTTAAATGGATACTGTGCACATTTATAAAATGCTAAATTTGTAAGTTGAACCTTTATGCTTGATTCTTTATGATTGGATTGAATTGGCAACCTATTACTTAAATGCCCCTGAGCTACGTTCGATGCACCAAATATTCTAAGTCATTTAATATAACGCCAAGATTTTTTGCCTGTGTGCGTGGTTAGCAGTATGGCGTTAATATACACAGATCATCATACATGTTTAGCAAGTTTATACCAGAAAATAAAGCTTTTTAGTATTCGTTTAAAGATGAGTTTAATTTTTGATCTACTGAAGGTGCATGTATGTGAACAAGACTGCAATGCAACATCACTCATTTCAAGCATACATTGCAGTACAAAATTAATTCCCTCAATGCATAGAGATATAAATTATCGGCCTCTCCAAATGTACCGGTAATGAAAATATTTTACCCATTAACAGGTTAGTGAGAGAAAAGTGTGTAGGCACACTCTCTGTGTTCACAGCAAATCTTCACTTTTACCGCCAGACTTTTTTCAATATTTTGTTACTCTTCACTTTCGGAACCATTCTCCCAACTAATTTTTCATTGACTGATTTTCACGAAAACTTCAGGTGTAATACTTTATAATGTGAACTGCATAATGACATGAGAAAAATGTGACATTGATTCATGAATTAGGAAAACAAAGGGCTTTCACAAAATGTCCAAAATCAGCATGAAATCAGCGGAATTATTCTCTGGTTTTTGCTATACAGAGAGGGTATACATGGTGTAGGTGTTATTTATTATTAGTGAGTTCACGCTAACGCTAATTAGTAATACGTCAAAATGACGCCACTCCCCGAAGAAATACAACATATTCATTCGATGTGACGTCAAAGTGATGTCAATAACGTTAGCGTTAGCGTTAACGCATGGTTTCTTAAACTCACTATTGACAGACAAATCACACTAATTAAAGATCTTGGATTTTGTTGAAATATTTGCATAAAATGTGTGATTTTCTGGATTTCTTGTCCCATTTTTAAGTGGGGGAGAAACAGAACGACCAATGTTCACTGAAGCACTGGTTTATAAAAAGGCCATGGAATGAGTAACAAACCACAANCATTCACCATGAGAGTCACAGTTTCACACTTAACCACAGACTTATCACAGAGGTGAGCACAATGGCCCTGGCCATTTCATATATGTATTAAAAATTGATCAAGTAATTTATGTTTGCACCTGATCTTAAGCCTGCCACACACTAGAGCTATCTGCTGAGAAAAAAGTCGTTCGAGACCGTTTGCTCAGCAGATAGCTCGCATGTCCACGTATTTTTCGGTGAGTTTTCTGCTTCGCGAGGCAGAAATCTCAACGAACGCAGCGGGTACTCATTGCCGAGATCTTGCGAGCTGATGATGTCTTCTATCTTGACTACCTTCCCCTGCCACTTTGTATGATGTACTAAATAAATGAAAAAAATGTCATTTAATTTTGTTTGTTTATTATTTATTATAACATATGGGAAAGAGAATTACATGTACTATTGCACTTGCAGACTTGGTCTTGTGTGCACGTTATTGTAGCCAGAAGGCTAGTACCGGTAGACTGGTAGGAGAGATCAATCTTGTCCCAAAACCTGGAAAAATTAGGATATGAAAGATTTTTTGTCATTTTATGCATATGACTGCGAGAAACCACAACTGAAAATCCCCATGAATCCCTTTTGGGGAAAATGTTTTATTGAGGTTTGAATATTTGGAACTGACTTTATCATTAGACCCAAAAACAGAGCTTTGTCATGTTTGTTCAGGAGAATGGGAACTGATGTACAGCTAACTTTTAAACGGTTGGATTTACACCCCATAAACGTATTACCAATAGGTGCCTTAGTAGCAGACAAGCATGTTTTTAATTGTTTTATGTAATACGAAATGAAAATTAACACAAAATGGGCCAAAATACATAAAAATGCCGTTCCTAATTACGTAACCAATTAAAAACTACAAAAGACATGTTTTATCGAATAAGAGGCACTGTGTTTCTATCTGTTTGTAGTACATTTATTGGGTGTAAATCCAACTGTTCAAAAGTTAGTTGTACATCCGGTCTCACTCTCCTGTACAAAGTTCAGTTGTTGGGGCCAACGATAAAGTTTTAAAAGCATGTAAAAAATTTCCCCAAGTTGGAATGATGGGGATTTTTACTATGTGACTGAGGAGTCTTCAACAGACAGAGTGACACATGTTTCATGTATATCTTATTTTTTTCCGGGCTTAACCCTCCTAGTATCAGTCTATAGTGAGTAGATAGCCAGCCCTGGGGCCTTAACCCTTTCAGTGCGCGCATACCAGCCACCGGTGGATCCTAAACCTGTCTAATGTTGCCTGCATACCGGTCACCGGTGACCTAGATTTTCAATAGAATCCCAAAGTGCCGATCAACCGGTGGCCGGTGGATGGTTTTAACATTGAAAATGCATAGCAGCGACAGTGCTGCCATCTGTGAATCAGCGGTTTAACTACCGCTGGTGCAATTTATCGTCAGAAGAGTAAAATGTGAGGAATTTTCTAACGTTTTTGGCACTTTCGGTACGGGTATTGCTTGGCACTGAAAGGGTTAGTCTTGCGACTGGAGACATCTAGTCACCACTAAGCTACTGGCGACTGGGAGGATCTGAGCTGTAACTGGAGGCGACTGATCAGTCGCCAGAAGTGGTCGATGCACCCTTGCGACTCGCTGAGCTTCCCCTTAACGACAACCTCGGTTTATTTTGGCATTCCTTAGTGACGACCTTGGTTCATTTTAGCGTCGCATACTAGTAGTGACGAGTTCAGTTCATTTCAGTGTCGCTTAGTGATGACCTAGGTTTGTTTCGGCATCATCTTCGGTTCATTTTAGCATTGCTTAGTGACGACCTATGTTTGTTTTAGCTTTGCTTAGTGATCACCTCGGTTCATTTTAGCCTCGCTTAGTGACGACCTTGGTTCATTTTAGCCTCGCTTAGTGACAACCTCAGTTTGTTTTAGGCCATCCAACATATTACTTGTTTATCATCATTCAACCTTATGATATTGGGGAGGGAGGGCCTTTGATACATGTATTTGATATTTTGTATGGGTGACAATGTTTGATCGGGAGGGCGACTGGCGTTTTGATATAGGCCTATCAAATATCAAAATAATCAGCACGGGAGCTAAATGTTGGGACGGGCAGTGATGATAAACAAGTAATTTATGTTGAATGGTCTTAAAGCGATATGTCAGCCCAAAAAAATGAATGCAAAAGGGGACAAATCTTTGTTTACAAACACTCATTTCCTGCATTCTGACTGGCTGTGAGGTTAATGTTTACAAACATCATCCTTCTGTTTACAAAACGACCTTGGACTGCCGATTCGCTTTAACGTAGCTTAGCTGAGTGACGACCTCGGTTCGTTCCAGTGCCATTTTCAGCCAAACAGCAGCTGATTCGTTCCAGGGTCCTCATCTTTGGATGGCGTCGCTGCATTCTTGGAGACTGTGACCCCAAGTCTTCCAGTCACATGATCTAACCTGAATTTTTTGTGAGCGTTTGTCACTGTGAGGGGAAGGTGCCTTTCGATGATCAGCACTGCCGACCATCAAAGACGGCAGCTATGGCAGCCATTTTTAATTTCTTTTACGTGAAATATGTTGAGAATGCCTTGAGCGATTGCCCTGAAATTTTTGATGATTATTGGTCTCTATCAAGGGATCGTTTCTTTTGATCACCAGGGGCCTGTTTCATAAAGTGACTTTAAGCTAATGGTACCTTTAACCAAATGGAAAATGCACTGACGTTAATGGCACCATTAGCCGAATGAAACAGGCCCCTGGACCACAGCACATCCAAATGGTGGCTATGGTGGCCATCTTGAACTCGGCAGATGTCTCTCAGTTACCTTCAGAACGTTTTGAGAGATCAACCTGTTTGTCTCTATCAGGGGAAGGTTCCTTTTAATGACCAGGGCCCATATTCATAAAACCTTGCTAGATTAGTTGGTAGCTAGTTGTGTACATTGGCCTGTACAAACTAGGCACTTTAGCAGGCAACTAAGCCTAGCAAGGTTTTATGAATATGGGCCCAGCATGACAGCTTCCTCCCAATGTGCCATGTGGGCCATGTCACCAATAACATAGCTGTCAGGGGCATAAGCCACACTCTGCATTGCTCTATGTAGTCCGGTCGCTTAATCGAGATTTTGGGTAAAATGCGGACGCGGCGGACATATTTACGATTTTTTGCATATGTGTTCTACAGACACTCTAGTTCAAATTCAGAAGGGGTGCCAAAGAAAACTACGGTTAGTTGGGGCGTTATATGCAAATGAACTTGGGGGTCACGTGACAATGACCAAATATGGTCAAAAATTGATTTTTTGCAATAATGAACAATTTGCCGGTATGTAGTCAAAAAATCACTCCTGTGCTGCCTACAATCAACGGTAAGCATCATAGGCGCCTACAAAGTTTCCCGTTAAAAGGGATTTCTGAAGAAACTCCTCGGGAAAAACGCATTTTTCTCGGTAAGTATGAAAATCGATTAGAAAAAAGTGATTTCTCTGTTACATTGTTTTCCACTGAATAAACCCTATAACGTAGACTGGCGAGATTCATAGCATTTACAGGCATGCTACCGGCCCTAAAATTCCTAAAAATCCCTAAATAATTTTTTTCTCCCTAAAATGCCCTAAAATTTGAGACATTCTAGGCATTTTCCCTAAAAATCCCTAAATTTCACTTTTTCCGGTTAAAACGTCGCTGTGATTGAATGTCGTTTACTTGGAAGTGGAGCGAGGGCCTTTCTTTGTCTGGTCAAGTTCACCT
>NMRB01001079.1:0-17758 GCA_002633025.1 Notospermus geniculatus | reverse complement strand
AAAAGTTACGCTTCGACAAACAAAGGACCGGCCCGACTCCTCTTAAAACAGCACAGAGCAGAGGAAAGGAAGGCTGAGCGTAAGTTTTTTTTAATTGCTTATACAGGGGCACACACAAGAAAATTGAACTTGCGCAACATTTTGAGGTATGAAGTAGAAGTTCGTATCAATCGACAAAGACTTTACATGGTTAGCTACTGTAATGTAGTGAATGCTCTATATGGATTGGTCTAATCTAACATACCGGTACCTGTTTTATCGTAGGAGTGGCATCGAAGAAGATGAAGAAGATGAAGATGAAGTAAAAAGTTTACTAACTGATTGGGTACTTCTCCTCGACCAACCAGTCGTGAATCCCTCGGAATCAAAGAAAAGGGCATCTGAAGCCAAGAACCAAGAGACAAGGGGACTGGCCATAAGAGATGCAGCCATGCGCTCTCTTAAAGACGGTATGCCTATCTAATTTTGTCCTAATTGATTCATAAGATCATTCAGTGATCACCTACAGGCTGTATACACGTAGGTTATAAAATAAAATAAGTGATATCAGAGCATCCTCCATCAGTGCAAATCTGGATCAGATGCTCAAACCCAAGAACTGTTGTCGTGTGCAAAGGGCCAGATTTTACAGAGAATTGTGATCTGTGTCCCTCAAATGGGAGCATCCATTGTTTTGCTTTAGGGTAAATTAACCCCGGGAAATTAACTGAGAATTGCAATTTCCTTTATGATTTTTAACATCTTTCCACAGAAAAGCACGCCACGAATCCCTTTGAGGAAGTCGAGTCTGAAGGAGACACCAGTCCTGGTAGGCCTGTCGAGGACGTTGAGCAAGTCGAGGAAACGGGAACAACTGCAACCCCAGCCACATCTCGGAAGAGGAAAATGCGGTCCGATGTCATCGAGTATCTGACTGATAAGAGCGAAAAGGACGAGAAATAGCGGACGAATGAACTTCGATTCAATGAGACAAAATTCGAGAGGGATGCTGAATTACGAGATAAGGAACTTGACCTACAGAGACAACGTCTTGAGAATGAGTCCAAATTGCGCAAGGAAGAAATCGATTTGCAGAAAGATCAACTTGCTCTGCAGCGGGAGCAGCAACAGCAAATGGGTAATCTTGTCATGACCCTCCTTAATCAGGCCAAGAACAAATGAGTTGAAATGAAATCTGATTTCTTGCATCAAAGCTTTGGAATGAATACGTTCGAAACTTATTTTATTCCATTTCATCAGTTGATTTAACCAGTGTAAACAAATAAACAATACTTCCTGTACATTGTATACTTCCTGTATGAACTGTACGAACTATCCTGAGATTTCAAATACATGTACATGTACACGTACACAGCTTCGACTGCTCTGCTTTTTTCACTGAAGTCCCTTTAGTTTCTTAGCAACCTAATCCATGCCACCATCGCCGGCGACCAGTATGGAATGCCGAAGCGGAATTTATTCAAGACTGATTTTTCGTTCAAGATTTGAAAATTAACAGTGCTAGAATTAAATTTTCATATCAAAATTAAAAAAAACACTCCAAGATTTGTAAAATTTCCTCCAAGATTTGAAAAATATCGTCCAAGACATAGAAATCACTGCAAAAATTTATAGGGGGGCCTATAAAAAATAACATCAAATGAAAAAAAAATGTCGTGCAAGATATAAAAAATATATTCCAAGATCTAAAAATATCCTCCAAGATATAAAAATAATACGGCAAGAATTTAACGAATAATTGTGCCAAATTATAAAAAATTACATTGCAAGATTTGTAAAATATTGTCCAAGACTTAAAAATTATACGGCAAGAATTCAAATAAAATTCATTGCAAGATTTATAAAATATTGTCCAAGACTTAAAATTTATACGGCAAGAATTCAAATTAAAGTTACATTGCAAGATTTACCAAAATATCGTCCAAGACTTAAAAATCATATGGCAAGAATTCAACAAAAATTATTGTACCACACTTTAAAAAATACATTGCAAGATTTACAAAATATCGTTCAAGACTGACCAGAAATATCGTCCAAGACTGAAATTTCACTCCAAGATGCACGTGACCATTGATTCGTCACGTGATCAACAAAATGGCGATGACACTCAGGCACCGAGGTACATGCACCTGTACCAGGTGTACATCACATTCATACATTCACATCGACTGATAACGATGCAATGTCGCGGGCAAGACGACATGTTGATAATGAAATCGATTTTTTCTTGGCCCTCCCCCGTTTTGCTGCAGAAGCCGGGGCACAAGTTAACACTTTCGACTTCAATGTTGCTGAATACTACCGAGACGCTGCAAATGAGCACGGTCGAACTGTTTATTTGATGTGCTTGTCTTTGTCATCCGCTGCCGATGATGATGAAGGTGATCTGGTGATAAAGATGGCAGATGCCCATGATGATGAATGATGTGATGATCATGATGTCTTGATTATGATGATCACAGGGCCATAGGCTCAGTTTGTGGGGTTAATAGGCCTATAGGCCATGTAGGCCATACGGCCTAGGCCTAATCAGAAACCAGACCTGCATGTAGGGGCCTACATACATGATGTAGGGCCTAGGCCTATAGTTAGTAGGCCTTGGCCTAGGTCTCCATTGTGTAGGGCCTAGGCCTAGGTAGGCGGATCAAGTCAAGTGCATAAAAAATAGTGGACAATGTCGTGGGAAGTGACACATCTTCCATACCGTACATGCCGCTTATTCCGTGTACGTGTTCGTGTACACACTACTCAGTGGGACAGTGCACTTCCCACGATTTGTCCGCTATACCCAACTTGAGCCAGCCTAGGCCTTACATGCTTAGGCCTACAGTTGTCATGGTGGTGCTAGGCCTAGGGGCTTGTACAGAAAGAAAGCTTCACATAGGCCTGTGACACACAACAAAAGACTAGGGCCTAAGGTGGCGTAGGCCCTAGTCTTTTGTTTTGTGTTCCAGGGCCAGGTGGTTTCTGAGTCACTGATGCTGAAACCATGATTTTACATGAAAACCCCCACAAACTGAGCCTCATGGGCCTGTGCCATGATTGCAGGCCTGAGCAGTCTCTGCGTGTTGATGGACATGCTTCTTGCTCACATCCTCGCTATTCGGGAGCAGTTCGAGGAACGGGTTATGCACCTACTTCGACTACAGCAGCAAGGCCCTGTAACAGCAGCAGCAGCAGCAGCAGCCGCAGTGGATCTAAGCGATGGTGACAATGATGCTGATGGGAATAGACCTAGTACTGATGTCAATGATAGGCCTATTGATGGGTCTTCACACTCGGAACACAACCCTGCCATGAGGAGTGCTCGGAGGGAACGTGGTCGTCCATACATTAGTATCTCGCCCGCACAAGTGCAGTCTCTTTGGGAAATGGGTTTTAAGTGGACTTCAATAGCCAAAATACTGGGCGTAAGTGAGAGAACATTACGGAATCGTCGCCGTGAAGATTCGTTTAAATATTTTAATTTGGAGTTCTCGAGCATTAGTGAAACCGAACTCGATGAAGAACTACGTATGGTGATGCAAGTGACAGAACGATCTGGTGAATCTTTCATGATTGGGGCCCTGCGGTCACGAGGTAAGAAATAAGTTCATCGGTAGTTTCTCTTCACATGTTTTTTAATTTGCACTATTGGACCAAAGCCTACAAGGTGGCTTTCAGGGTGTGCTGAATGTTTGTTGTGACATGACTTGTGAAAGTATACTGACTAAAAAGCCCAAACATGGTGTATTAATTGGGCACCCTCTGAAATATCTTTTAACTTGGAATAAATTCAATTCATTTTTCCCATATCCACCAAAAATATTTCAATCTTTTCCAGGCATTCGTGTGCAGAGATGGCGGCTGCGTGAAGCACTCACCAGAATAGATCCTGTTGGAAGGGCACTGCGTCGGCGACGGGTGATCTATAGAAGGACATACTCTGTCCCCTTTCCCAATTACATATGGTATGTATGTTAGAACACTGTGAAATATAATCATTTGACAGTAGGCTTAAAATGACTCTAAAAGTACCAGTTGCAGGAAATAATGGCATCATTTATTTTCAAGCTGATACTCAACATCTGGCAATCGAGTATTGAAATGAAGCCCTCCACTCTGCTGAGGCCATGTCTCAACTAGTTTTGGACATTTATGTCAGCACAATTTTTTTTTCGTTTCATTTACCTCATACTTTTTATTTTGCAGGCATATAGACGGTAATCACAAGCTGATTGATCCGTGGGGATTCGTTATCCATGGAGGGATTGACGGCTTCTCGAGGATGTGTGTGTATTTGGAGTGCAGCACATGTAACCATGCCGAAGTGGTTTTGAAGTATTTCAAAGAAGCTGTAAACACATATGGATGTCCTTTGCGGGTCAGATCTGACTATGGGACTGAAAATGTTCAGGTTGCAATGTACATGATAGAATCTAGAGGGCTGAACCGAGGCAGCTTCATCACTGGAAAATCCACTCACAATCAACGGATTGAGAGACTCTGGAGAGATGTGAGAGAATGTGTTACCAGTATGTTCTCAGACATTTTCTTTTTTCTGGAATCTGAAGGAATTGCCGATCGTTACAATGAAATCCACGTTTCAGCGGTACGGTACGTCTTCGGCCCTAGGATCAATCGAGCGTTGAAAGAATTCCAGATTCAATGGAACAATCACCCAATCAGGACAGCGGAAAATAAAAGCCCGAACATGATGTGGTACGAGGGGATGCTTGAGAAACCTGATCTTGTTGACGACCAACATGTTGAGTTGTTTGACGATGAGGATCCTGTGCCCAACATTCAGACAAACAACAATGTCCAGGTTCCTGAACTTGCCCTGCATGTATCTGAGGATGTTATCGCAGAGCTAAATGAGCAGATTCACCCATTGGTTGATGACGGATGTCGAGGAATTCAGTTATTTCTGGATACGGTTGAAATTATTTCCAGAGGACAACCCTGAACAACAATATAGGTACAATATAGACTGCCAGTACTGTTATTCGTGCTGCTTCCAGGGGTCTACAGGTCTTAAAGCACCACGGTATTGCCACTTTCTGTCGACAGCCGGTGCCACCGGTACCATTCTCCAATACTGTTGTTAAGCCTTTCGGCCCAGTGTCGGAGAGTGTATGATTACAGTACAGTGAACGTAGTAGTACGCGTAGTTTACCAAGTCGTCAGTAGAGGTCTCCCTTAATGCGGGTAGGTGTAACGCAGGATTGGGAAGCAATATTGTGGTCCTTTAAATTTGGAACTTCTATTTTCAAGGCCTTATGCCTGGTTGTTCAGCCTTGGCTTAAGCCAGAGTTGGGTCGATCCCGACATAAGCGTGATTTTAAGGCAGGGCGTTGCACAGGTTGGGGTTCAAAACACAAGCCAAGCTTAAGCCTTTCTTATAATAAACCTGGCAGTGGCGTGGTTGTAAGCGCAACTTTTAATGGTAGGCCTACTCACTGTATGCCCAGACTTTGAAGACGGCATAAGCATTGGATCAGCTCACGTAAGCCACACCTGAGCAACCGGGCACACATCAAGTAAATTGTGTCGGAAAGCATGAGGAAGTAAGGTAACAAGACCCGCTTAGGTAATCACGAGTTTAATTCAGGATGTGCAATAAACTCGGAATTGATTAAGCTGTTCTTATGACCAGACATAAGCGCGACATGCATGAACTCGAGTTTGAGGAATACTAGTAAGCCAGGCTCACGTGAGCCACGACTGAACAACCGGGCATTAAAGATGAAAATAAGTCTTCCCCTTCACTGCATGACATCCCCCCAGATCTGTTGTGCTTCATTTAGAAGAAGATAGGTTTTAAAGCCTCACTGTATTGAATTCAGAAAGTGCTTGCATCCTCCGACATTAGTGTAGTGTAAAATATACTACAGTGTATGCTCTCTCTGAATACATTATAGAGCTGTGCCTGCAGTTTTTTCAATGTGTGCTGAAAACTAGGGATTGATTCTTTGAAGTACGTATCAGGCAAGCATTTTGGGGACCTTCAAGAGGCTATGAGACCTCTACCTGCATTCTCCTAACACTTTGAAAATATCGTAAAATTCAATACAGTGAGGCTTTAAAGGGCCTCTAGAGGCAGCTCGCCATTAGGCTACTATCAGTACCGGTTCTTCGGCCAGGCGGCGCCACTTTAATGTAATAACCACTGGTACGAGGTATTCAACCTGGGTTTTCCCCGGGGTTTTCCCCTGCCATGCTGGCTGCCTCTAGAGGCCCTTTAAGTTTTGCCAATACTTGGTCTTAAATTTGGTGCTCCACGGGTTGTAGACATCCTGTGGATATGGTAATCGACTGTTGTCATTGAGTGCGGACTTATGACATTCAGTTTTTGCTGAACAAAATAAACTAACTCTGAACGATTTCATATCAAATTTTATACTAATAAAATGTCTTTGAAAAACCTGCAAAGTACAAAAACAGGTCAAACTAACTTTCTTAACCAAAAATGGGTATTCTACATGTAGATCTTTTTTTCCTGTGTGGACTACATGTTCACCCTTCTGCTTCATTTATGTCGCTATGTTACATTGGCCTGTTTTAAGTGCGAGAACCTCATGATACATGTACAAAAAAAACCGAATGTTCACTCAGTTTTATGAACAACCTTTTGTTGGTTCATTCTAGTCCAGGAAATAAAATGAACTTAAAGATAATATACAGAGTTATTTTGTGAGCCACGAAATTCACAATATTTGTCGACAAAGATGATGTCATTGTTTGAATCACGTGGCCTGATCAATTCATAAAGTCGTGTTGACATGCGCTAAACGCCGCTTGCCTCTCTCTGAATATCAGCCACCATAGTTGTTCTAGATTCGAAATCCAAATGGATTATAAGGCATCCTATGTTGACATGTGCCTGAAGGCGACATTTGAACGGTGGAAGGAGAAGAAAACAAGTAATGTGATGACGAGAGGTTTTCAGTTTCGCTGCTTGGTGCAACAGAGATGCAACTGTTTTAGACCAACAGAGCAGCAATGGACACTGACAAACAGATGATGTAGGCCCACATGTACATGTACTTTGTGTTCCTGCGCTAGCAAACTTGGGGCAACACACGTGCCCGAGCATGTTGGCCTGGAAAATATCCAAATTCTCTGCTTGGATACTGACAGATATGTTCTCCTGTATTCCTACATTCAAAAGTCACAGAAGTGCCAACATTTCTCTGAATCTTCTTGAAGGGGTACTTGTCAACAAACAGCAGTGAAGTCCGTGATCATATGATCTTTACATGTAGTTTCATCCTGGAGTGCCACAGCAGATATTTTTGTAACCAAATCTGATGCTGCTTATAGTGTTTGTAAACAAACAGCTTGTCAACAATAACAGTGAACAAGGTGTACCTTTAATTGACGGAAATGAAATAATAACAGACAATACCGACATCAACGCACTCGCCCAGACATCATGCTACCAACATCAAAGGTCCCATATACTGATTAAATATTACCCCTGCACTTCATCCCAGTAGAGGGACATTAGATTACCTGACATGGGCAACATTTTTAGCTCACCTGGAGTGAGCTGTTGTCGTCGGTCAGCGTCCGTCGTCGTCGTCCGTTAGCAGGGCACGTTTCGTAACCGCTGGAGTTATTGATCTGGAACTTGGTACATATTATATACCCCTAGGTCAGATGACCATGATGACACCAAGTTTCTGTCCGATTTGACTCTTAGCTTGGCCACCAGGTGGCCGGGCCAGGTGGTGGAAACTAAAAACACAACAAGTGCGATAACTCATGAACTAATAATGACTAGATGATCCTCTCCAAATTTTTATCATTGGTGCTTCTAATGAGGATGCATGACGGAAGTAAGGGGTTTTTGATTTGACCAACTTTTCAAGGTCACAGAGGTCAAAGTTCAACATTTAGTCATTTGGTGCGTGTTTCATAACTGCTTGGGCTATTGACTTGAAACTTGGTACCTACACACCCCAATGTCAGGTGACCTATGACACCACTTTTCAGTCTGATTCGATTCTCCGCTTGGCTACCAGGTGGCCAAAACCAAAGCTCAAATCCAGTAACTCCTGAACTGTAACTGGATTGCCTCCAAATTTTTATCAGGTGCATCTAACGAGGATACATGACCCTGGAACATTTTGATTTAACCATGTTAACATTTGTCATTTGTTTTTCTGGTACGTTCACCCAGGTGAGCACATGGTCCATGGACCATTTCATTGTAGTCTTGAAAACACCTGCAGATTGGTGCAAGTGGTGGGCGAATTCAGTCAAGAAGAATTGCTGGGCTCCCTATAACACTCTCATCCATGTTGGTTCTGAAATCTTTGGCATCTTTATAATCCCAAAGTGGGAGAATGATGGTCGGTCCACAAGTTCTGCTTTCCGGTAGAGCACTTTTTGGGTCTCCTTCAAAAAGCAGGCTTGGTTCTCTTCCTTCTCCCCAGCCAAGAAGGGGTACTTCTTTCGTTCCTGATGCGAATTTTAGAATTTTTTCTGCACTTGCCATTGTCTCACCTGTGTCAAAAAGAATAGTCTTATATCTAGGTTGAATCAAAAATAGATATGATATGATTATTCTTGGGCAAACTATAATAACAGAATGCCAGTAGGCAAACATTCGTCAATGATAATCAAAATGACTGGAAACTGGAATCCGTTAACTACACAGATTTTGTTTTGCCCACCAAGGGGGTCAAAGTAATCCTGGATCCGGCCCTCCCGAGTACTAAGTACACTCATGGAAATGAAATGGTCCATGGACCATGTGCTCACTCGTTTGGACATAACAGTGTAATGACAGAGAGAGGTACATGTCGGTTATGAGCAATCTGGGTCAAGTCATTCCCAAGTTGCAGGACCTCAATGATTGTTGGGTTATGCCGACTGGCAGCCATATTGGATGTCTGATCGGGCCAAAACTTCACATGCACATGAAGGTCATCTAGACGGAGCCACATAGCACATTTGAGCGCTCTAGGTCAAGTTGTTCCTGAGTTATAGCACATTTCATGATTTTCGGGTTGCGCCACCTGGCGGCCATATTGGAAGTTTAATCAGGCCGAAATTTGACGTGCTTGTAAAGGTCACCTACAGAGAGGTAAATATCAAGTTTGAGCACTCTGGGTCAAGCCGTTCCTGAGTTATAGCACTTGGTCGATTTTCAGGTTACGCCACCTGGCGGCCATATTGGATGTCCGATCGGACCGAAACTCGGTAGTTTTGAAGGTACCCCTCTAATACATGTTTAAGCAAGATATGAAGATGCTCGGTGAAATAACGAAGACCTGTGGCAGGTTCGTCACTTTTGTCGAACTTTGACCTCTATGACCTTGAAAAGTAGGTCAAATCAAAAACCCGTTATATATGTTATGTATTCTAATTAGATACACCTATGATAAAAATTTGGAGATGACCCAGTCATTAGTTCAGGAGTTATTGCACTTTTTGTGTTTTTGGTTTCTGCCACCTGGTGGCCAAACTGAGAATCAAATGGGACCGAAACTTGGTGTCGTGGGTCATCTGACCTAGGGGTATATATGTACCAAGTTTCAGATCAATAGCTCTGGCGGTTATGAAACGTGCCCTGCTAACGGAACACGACGACGGACGCTGCACCATTGTAATAGCTCACCAGGGTGAGCTAAAAACTGCTGTCCATTTACTTTTTTCCATGAGTGTACATACCTTTATCCACAGAGGAACAGTAAGCAGACCAATATTCCATAACGTCCTCTTCTTTTCCTCTTTTGTTGGCACCAGCTTCTGAGAATACTGGGGTGAACATCTTGAGTAAGTCGGCACCTGATACTGGTTTTTTGCCATTGTCACTACTTGCAACGAACAGATTTCGGAATGTCTGTGGATGACTCCGGATAAGTTCCAGTACCTTGTAGCTCGACATCCCTTCCTTGAAGTCTTCAAGTTCTGAGCTGAAATATGGAGTTGGCTACTTGTGTTGACTTGTGTTGAGGAATTTATTGATATTATTATAAAGGACTCCAACTGTGGAGTAACTTGCTCAATCATCTTCAATGCAGGGACAATGCATACTTTCATGAGAGGGCACACCATCATCATGTCTGCCAAGGGAGACATGGTGGATTTCCTGACCAAGAAAAACAAGCACAAGTATCTGGAGCAACTCAAAGCACTCATGCTTCATTGTATTTTGTGAAAGTATTCTACATTACCATGATTACCAGTACCTCCTTACAAATGTGTCATAATTGAATACGACATAATATAATAAAAACAATATTCTGCTTACCGGTACATTCCCAAAGCATAATACTTTATCATTCTGCGTACAGCATTCGGGACATTGGCCAGTTTTAGATTTGTGCTAATGCCAGCTGTGAGAATGGTGGATGCACTGTCCTCCATACTCACGGGATCCACACTGTTGATAATCAACTTCACTGCATCATCACTTTCAGTCGCTTGCATCTGCATAAAAAGTGAAATAACCTACACATAGCAAATTCATAGTGGTCCCCCAAAATAATCCAAACATCATTCTGAAAACCTCTCCAGCAATATTCAAATGCATTCTCCGCATGTGAGATTCATTTCAATGCTTTTTTCTATGGAGTGACTATTACATATTGTAGAAATATTAAATGTGCCAAATTCTTCAATTTTCAAATGTGCCAAATATGGATTTCTTCAATTTTCCGCCTACAAGAATATGAAAAGTGCAGTGCAGCATCCTGAAACGATCAGGTTCTCTTAGCATCACTCCCTAGTTCACACCCACACACGAGGAGCAAGCGATTCTTCAGGATGGCAGTGCAGTAGAATCTCTTAGGTTTCAGATTACAAACTTCCATTTTGCTTCACACTGAATGAATAGTGCCAAAAGGCGACACAAAAAATGATATATACTTCTGGTAGCTCGACTTGAAAGTGCCAGCCTGAAGAAGACCCCGCTTGGGGTCAAACATTTGCAAAATTTCTGGAGGACGACTCCTTTTATTATCCAAATCTTACCTTTTCAATTAAATCTCGAATATGCTGACTTGGCACATCCAGTACAGTGGGCAATGTTTCCTCAAAACCACTGCTTATGTAATCATACACTGCTGGAGTAAGCACGGCAGCAGATGGTCCTCCTGCCACCATCAAGAAAGCAAAAACCTGGCCAGCCCAGTAGTACTCCCGGTTTTCCAATTTCAAAGCATTGTGGGTGAGTGATACAGAACCAGGGTATCCTGATGGTTGAAAAATGCCATTCTTTGGTTTCAATACATCCTCCAGCAGCAAATGCATAAACTCCCGCCTTGGTCCACCATCATCGACAGTGTTCATGCTGTCGAAGAATTTCACATCCACCAAGTAAACATCATCCAGATCCTTGTTTGACCAGACACGCATAAAGCTCCGCAGTGGTCTTATCCTGCTCACAAGCACTTCTTCTCTTGATTTGGAAAGACACGTGTCAATGTGGTCCTTCAAAAGAGTGGCTGCAGGTCTATCATCGTGTGATCTGAAATGAACAATGAAAGGCCCATGGATGCTATTTTTCACAGTGAGTCGACCTGTGGTCAAAAAGTACGACAAATGGTGGTCACATTCTTAGCAAGTTGCCCATGAGTGATGTGCTCAGCTGACATTTGATTTTAGGTGTAGCTGCAGGTGTGCAATAAAGCATGCTAAAGGAGATCTGATGACAGTTCCATAAAGATTCACTGATTAGCAGATTAGTAAGCATAAGAAGGCTCTCATATAGTAGTAATACTAGTAATGCTACCATTGTCGACAGATGGCACCCCATTGTACATGTACCACCCTAACCCAGATGATCTACTTTGTGTATTATAAGGAAACATGTTAAGATAAAATAAGATAAGATAGTCTTTATTTAACCATTTAGAGCGCCGTTTACCGAGTATACTCGGTACAAAAATTCTCTTTTAGGACCGTTACCGAGTATACTCGGTAACGGTCCTAAAATTCAAGTTTCAAAACACATGCATTTTGGCAAAAAAAATGGGGGGGGGGGGATTTTTAACCCCTGCCACATGGGAAGGAATAGTTGAAAAAACCCGGTGCTCTAAGGGTTAATGTCAGTACACAATGAAAATAAACATAAGCCGAAGCTTTTACACCTATTTAACATGAAATAAAGTAAATTACACATTGCCCACCAAGCCTTTTAATAAAATTTATTCGCTCAGGAATTTAAAAACCCAATTTTTCATGTATCTTGATGGGAAAATTGGTAGCGTTGAACACCAGTTAACTGGGGCCATTGAAACTTAGTCGGGTGTTGCACAGCATCTCCATCTGGTGTATTTTAGCAAAAACACAATAAGATGAACGAACTCGTCTTTGGTCGGCAATGTGTTAAGGACTACTTCAGGTCTAGTTATAAATACTCTTTTTACCTTCAATTATCGGTACATATACATGTATCAGTTATGACATTCATTCATTGCACCAGTCACCTCACCTCTGCTCTACCTGGCTCCCGCTCGTTCTGATTGTCATTTGTAAGAATATATTTTAACATACCGAATGTGGTTCCTGCTTGGTGGAAGAAGGGGAAATTCTTCATCTCTCATAAGTAAATTGTCATCAGCGGTGACTACACAGTTTCCCAACTCTTCAGCCTGTGATGGCCCAGGCGCTGCAGTGGTAACGGTATCACTTTCATCACGTCTGCCAGTAATATTAAACTCTGGTAAATCATCATCTCCTGATGATACATAATCAGCCTGTTGGAATACAGAATTCATAATGACCCATATTAAAATAATGATTTTCAATAGTGACGTCAGAGTCTTAAAGGCCGACACTGCAGCTCATCGCGAAAAAACTCAGCCTCACTGAATATAGGCAGAAATTGAAAGTAAAAAAGCAACAAAGACTGACTGTGACCATGGTTGATGGTGACTCTTGTCATCTGAGGGGCAATATTGATGATATTGCCCTCTGGAAACCCATCTTCCAAAATAAAAAATAAAAATGAGAAGTGCCCCCCTTGCCGATTTTGGAGGACCTGGTGGACGATAAACATAAGTATTTTTTTACTTGGCCTTACGAAACGTGCCTTCCTAACAGGCTATGACAGACGATGAACACCACATGACGACTATAGCTCATAGGTGAGCTCTTGCTACTTCAGACACCAATCTAGGAAATAGCACACCATAACTCACCTCCTCAGGAGTGGAGTAGCTGCTTGCTTCAAACCCATCAATCATCGTGCCTGTGGCCATGACATATATACTGCCAGCGCCACACAGGCTCAGTACCTTCGTTCCGTCCCATTCACAACCTTCTTCCACTATTGGCTTGAATACTTTGTTTCTTTCTGCCTTCATAAATCGAAACCTATGATGAAAAGACAAATATAGAGTACAACCATGACAACTGCAGGGTTTCCACCAGAATTTTTTTGAGGGTACTAATTTCTTCAAAATCTGCAAAAACCCCATGAAATTAAAGATGAAATGGTCCATGGACCATGTGCTCACTGGGTTGGACAAAACAGTGTAATGACAGAGGGAGGTACATATCAGTTATGACTATGGGCAATCTGGGTCAAGTCATTCCCAGGTAGGACTTTGATGATTTTTGGGTTATGCCACCTGGCGGCCATATTGGAAGTCCGATCGGGCTGGAACTTCACATGCACATAAAGGTCATCTGCAGGCGGGGCACATAGCACATTGGAGCGCTTTGGGTCAAGTCGTTCCTGAGTTACAGCGCTTTGATTATTTTCGGGTTACACCACCTGGCGGCCATATTGGATGTCTGACCGGGCCGAAACTTCACAGGGACATAAAGGTCATCTGCAGGGGGCCACATAGCACATTGGAGCACTTTGGGTTAAGGCATTCCTGAGTTACAGCACTTTGATGATTTTTGGGTTACGCCACCTGGTGGCCATGTTTGAAGTCAAATCAGGCTGAAATTTGACATGCATGTAAAGGTCATCTAGATGGAGGTAAATATCAAATTTGAGCACTCTGCGTCAAGCCGTTCCCAAGTAATAGCACTTACTTGATTTTCAGGTTACGCCACCTGGTGGCCATACTTGATGTCCAATCGGGCCGAAACTTGGTATTTTTAAAGGTACCACCCCAATACATGTTTATGCAAGATATGAAGTCGCTCGGTGAAATAATGACGAATTGTGGCAGGTTCGTCACTTTTGTCGAACTTTGTCCTCTGTGACCTTGAAAAGTAGGTCAAATCAAAAACCCGTTATATATGTTATGTATCCTTATTAGCTACACCTATGATAAAAATTTGGAGATGATCTAGTCATTAGTTCAGGAGTTATTGCACTTTTTGTGTTTTTGGTTTCCGCCACCTGGTGGCCAAACTGAGAGTCGAATGGGACTGCTTCAGCAGTTACGAAACGTGCCCTGCTAACGGACGACGACGGACGCTGCACCATCGTAATAGCACACCCCAGTGAGCTAAAAATGGCCCTTCTCCGTTCCTTTGAGGGTACTATCATAGTGCCCTTAGTACCCTCTGGTGGAAACACTGAACTGTAAGTAGGACCTCTCAGTCCCTGCCCACTTAACTTCCATTCAGTCAGAACTCAGTGCTACATGTAGTATGGCAAAATACTCTACCCCATAAAAGTGTTTCACCATCAAAACATGAAAAACTAGACCTCGAGTGCAAATGGTGGAGTTACTAATAGTGGTGTACTGAAACAAAAATGTACACTAACCTAGGTTTTTCAAGGTGGCTCAGTTTCTTGCAAAAAATTCCATCAATTTTCTCCTCCAACTCAACCTCAGATAAACTGGTGGAGATGGCCACACAGTTGGCGATCCTTTCATTTTTATACAGTTCCTCCTTCTTAGTTGGTATCGATGTCATTCCTTTGTTGAGGAGAACAATATTTTTATTCACAGTTTTTCCTGAAAGAAGATACATACGGCACGATAAATGATTGCAATTTACTATTTCATACTCTCTATACTTTCTATTACCCGGTACTCTATCCGGAACTTTAAGACCAGAGTGCTCCACGGTCCACCCCAGCCAGTCAGGATAGAGAGTATATACACAAGGTCAATAACTCTATGCCAATATACAGATGAAATGTTCCATGGACCATCTGTGTATACGTACCAAGTTTCATGTCAATAGCCCAAGCAGTTACGAAACGTGCAACCAAATGACTAAATTTTGAACTTTGACCTCTGTGACCTTGAAAAGTTGGTCAAATCAAAAACCCCTTACTTATGTCATGCATCCTCGTTAGAATAGAAGCAGTGCACCAATGATAAAAATTTGGAGAGGATCCAGTCATTAGTTCATGAGTTATTGCACTTTGTGTTTTTGGTTTCCGCCACCTGGTGGCCAAGCTAAGAGTCAAATCGGGCCGAAACTTGGGGTCATAGGTCATCTGACCTGGGGGTATATTTTTGTGCCAAATTTCAGGCCAATACCCTGCAGTTACGAAACGTGCCACTTAAAGGGAAAATTTTGAACTTTGACCTCTGTGACATTGAAAAGTAGGTCAAACCATAACCCGTTACATGTATGTAATGTACCCTCATTATGATAAAAATTTGGAGGTGATCCAGTCATTAGTTCAGGAGTTATTGCACTTTTTGTCATTTTGATTTCCACCACCTGGTGGCCAAGCTGAGAGTCGAATCGGACCGAAACTTGGTCATCTGACCTAGGGGTATATATGTACCAAGTTTCAGATCAATAGCTCCAGCGGTTACGAAACGTGCCCTGCTAACGGACGACGACGACGGACGCAGACCCACGACAAGAGCTCACCCCAGGTGAGCTAAAAATGCAATTATATTTGTCTCTGCAGTCTATACATGTACTTATGGTAAATACTGCAACAGAAAATTATTTTTAATCACCACCATACAACGTGTTAGCCTAGTATACCTTTCCTTTTCTTTTCCGCTTTGGGAGCTGGCATAGCGGGAGGGCATTGTTGTTGCCTGGGTCTTCTCCTAGGACCACCTACATAACCACCAGTGGGGGTAAATGCTCTGCGTACCTCCTCTCTGACGTTCAGGGGTGCACCACCTGCTGGACGAGTATGCTGGCGACTAGAATGATTTGCAGTAGTACCAGCTGAAGTGGGAGCTGAAGGCCTGCTAGTACTAGGATTAGGAGTAGCACCTTGTGTTAATGTGCTTGGGCCCAGTACCTGAAAGAAACAAAGAAATTCACTTGAGTACCAGTAGTCGGCTACAATACAAGTAGCAAACGCAAAGTTCTTTTAACCCTTAGGGACGGATGACGAATATTATGCGACTTTGGCGTGTAGCACACACCCTTGTACATTCAAACTGACATAGAATCGTACCCAGTGGACTGATTGATGTTCTCTTTGCATATTTTTTTAATGCAAGCCTGAATACATGAGGCCTAGGCCTACCCCTGAATACACGGTTTTGCTCTGTTTGAAGAAACATCGGTAAAATTGCATTTTTACGTTTGTCCTGGGGGTCTAGATTGACTGGCTCCAAAGTGCAAATCAGACTCCTTGTGACAAAATGGCCATATCTCCAGAATGGCCATAACTTTATCCACGCCCCAAAGGGTTAGGGGGCCTAAATGGCACAAACACATGAGGCTGAGATTGCACAATACATGTAGGCCCTATGATCACAATTACATCATCATGCCGGAAGCACACCCAATGATGCCCTTTTAGCATAATGATTGATAATATTGATCATGTTGGAATGATCTGTCTATATTCAGTCCATGTTTAGCCTAAGCTAAGGCTAGGGCAGGCCAAGACCTAGGCCTACCGGTGCCGTGCCGGTAGCATGGGACGGGTAGCTAGGCCTTGTTCGAAGTATTATATAATACTTCCATGGTTCGACATAGGCCTAGCCTAGCCTAGGCCTAACATGCAGGCCTGCCCTTTCCGTTTGACGGATGCTAAAGTTGTGATGTGCATGCGTGGGCTAGGCCCCTAGCCCTAGGCCTAGCATGCTAGGCCTACCGTAGCTAGGCGTAGCTACCGGTCATGACTCATAGGCCTAGGCTAGGTAGGCCCTAGGGGGCCTAGGCCTAGGCCATGACGTAGGCAGGGCCTATTAGCCTAGGCCTAGGCCTAGGCCCTAGCATGGCTAGGCCTAGGCCTACCGGTAGTAGTAGGCCTACCGATAGGCCTAGCCTATACTATAGGCCTAGGGCCTAGGCCTAGCCCTAGCGCCTAAAAGGCACAGCCATCAATCAGTAGCATGGTGGCCTAGGCCCTAGGAGGGGCCTACTAGTAGCCTACTAGGCCCTTACAATGCCCGCTCGAGCTGCTAGGCATGCATGCTTCAGCCCCGGATCCAGAGTGAGAGGGGGGCACATGGTGGGGCATGTGCCCCTCCCCCCTATTTTTTGAGGGGCAATGATATTTTTACTGCATTTTTTTGAAATCGTCTAGGCTAGTATTTCATGTCTAAGATGCTGGGAAATCACATCTCAGAGCTTTGATTTTTCAAATTTCCCCGCGGGGGAGGCCCCCGGACCCCCCTTCGACTTCGTGTGCGCCAGCCTCTGCGGTGCGTGCCAACTGAGGGCTTGCCCTCAGGGTTGTGCCCCCCGTATTTCTAAACCCTGGATCCGGCCCTGTGCTTGTTAAGGCCCTAGCTAGGCCTAGGGCAGGCACACACACCTGCTGCCATGCCTGCAGTCTGCACAGCCAACACACACACATGCACAGCACCGCCCCCGTACATGGCCATGTCGATTTAGAGGAATCAGAGGAATCGGAGGAATCAGAGGAATCCGGTCTGCAGAACAATCTGGTTCATCTCCATGCATCGCATTT
>NMRB01001078.1:213559-228496 GCA_002633025.1 Notospermus geniculatus | reverse complement strand
TAAATATATGGTAAATTTCAGGCAGATTCGACGTCAAATATGGCCGCCAGGGAGCCATCTTGAAAAATGGACTTCGACCCACACCTCATAAATAGTGGTAGCTAGGATGCTTTAACCGTGCCTAAATATGTGTCTTGGTACCGTCTACTTATATGCCAAATTTCGGTTCGATTGGACTTCAACATGGCTGCCAGGCGGCCATCTTGAAAAATTGACTTTGGCCATATCTCATCGGTAGTAAATGTTACGATGTTTCTGCACTAATCCTTCACCATTCAGTGTATCACCAGGATACTCACACTTCATACTCTGTCACAGAGGTGAGCACAATGGCCCTGGCCATTTCATTTACCAAAAAAAAACCCAAAAAAAATTTTGAAAAAAATTTTTTCGAAAAAAAAAATTTTTGAAATTTTTTTCTCCCCCCCCCTCCTTGACAATCCTGGTGGAAACCCTGTTAAACTGACACAGAGTTCGTAATAGCAAGGATTTACAGAAATCCTTCTGGGGAACTCAAGGAGCAGCTCATCATTTGAACATTTCAGACCACTTGAAAGTATAAAGTGGCAGCCGCAACTTGGCTGAGAATCGTACCCGTGACCTCTCGGTCTCGTGTCCGAAGCTCAACCAATGCACTACCCCACAGTAAGGTTGCCAACTCGACTATGACTATATATCATGTATATAGTGAACTTGATGTTTCTCTTGCAGATTACCAGAGCTGATGTTGACGTTCAACCATACGCATTCACAACGAAGTCATTATTTGTAGGTCATATGGATTATAAGTACCTCAGATGGCAGGTGAGTTAGGAGATAAAGTGTCTTAGCTTAATCCTTGTTCAAGACTTTTCTTCGATCAGGAAATTGAGGTGGGATGAAAAGCTGTCTAATATGTGTGGCGGTCTGTGAAAACCTGTCGGATGTTGCGTTTGAGGAAAGTGTTAATGGCCTTGGTGAACCCGCACATTTCAATAGCTGAAATGTACTACGTAACAGGCAAACAGTCGCAGATCAATGCACAGGCAATCTGACAGCCCTTGTTGATCATTCAGCGACATCCGCCGGGTTTTCCTAGACCGTCACACATATGTGACCCTTATGGCAAAACCATCACTAAGTCATTCTAAGTTGGCAGGTTGAGATCAACATTTTGTCAGTTTCAGTAGACCTAGGCTTATTGTCTGTATTTTGTAAAATCTAAGTGATTACATTTCTTCCTTTATCTCCTGGAGTTATTTTGGTTCATCCTGGTTCATATCTTGTGCGACTTACACAGGTTTTGCTGTGACAGGTCACAAAAGCTAAATTCTCTCCTCTTCGTGGGAGTTTTCTTGCGTGAAGTGGCCCTCAATGGGGCAGTTCACTATTATGGTTTCCATCCGACATANGTATCTTTATGTTATATATATTTGTACATTGCACATTTCATTTTGGCTATGGTCAAATAAACGGATTATCTATCTATCTATCTATCTATGAATCTCAGGAAGAGACGAAACAGGCTGACTTACGTTTACAAATCCTGCCCGGTCGCAATCTCTTGTTGATGTCGATTGGTTGATCACCGTCCATCCACTGACCATCTTGACACGTGACCGAATCAGGGACGCCATCTGCCGGCCGATGGCTGCTCCCACACATGAACGAGAAGTTGATCTTACGTCCATGGCGGAGACTGATTTCTCGGAACATGCGCAGTCGCTCGATTCGTTCACATGATTTCCCTGTAAATGTCAATATTATAATAAAGATATTATTTGTCGACAGAGGTCGCTTTGCATCCTTTTAAAGGACCACAGTATTGCTACCCAACATGCCCAATCATGCGTTACACCTACCCGCGTTAAGGGAGACCTCTATTGACGACTTGGTAAACCACGCATGCTACTACGTGCATTGTAGTCTAATCGTACATTCTCCAACACTGGGGCGAAAGGCTAAACTACAGTATTGGAGAATGGTGTCGGTGGCGCCGGCTGTCGACAGAAAGTGGCAATACCGTGGTGCTTTAACCTCACCAATGGCGTTCGAATCCCTCCGACTGCAGTTTATCTTTACGATGGCTGATGGGCCTCTCGGTGTAAAACAAACCAGTGCCGACCGAATCGAAACTCCGATAGCACTCACAGTGCAGAGTTTCTCTGTTAGGCCAGTTAGTGCTATCGGAGTTTCGATTCGGTCGGCCTAGGGGTGTTAGGCCCACATACAACCTAAGCCTACCGGTATATCAATACTTATTGCAGACGCATCATGTTCAAGACAATCGACTTCATGATTCATAAAATGGCCACTGATTGAATTCAGTTTAAGTTTAAATTTGGGGTCGTATTTTAGAACGTTCCTTAACATTAAGGTCGACCTTAAGTCTATTGTAAAACCATCGAGAACAATATATTTAAGGTGGACCTTAATGTTAAGGAATGTTCTAAAATACGGCCCTTAATTTCGTTTTGGAATCAAGGAGAGTATGGAACGAGTAATTTACCTGTCTCCGAGGACTCTGATAATCCATGAATTGCTGCCAAGATGGCGACCAATAAAACAACCTAGAAACCAAGAGACACCGAAATAGAACCACTTCGGGTGAGTTAGGACTACCAGCACAGAATGAATTGGGTATTAACAATAACACCAAGACGAGTCACGGCCCAACAAGACCCCCCCCCCAATACTTGGTGAAAATTTGGCCGCTTTTCACCAAACAGTCTTTGAGAAAATGTAAAAAAAATGCTGTCCTTAAGGCGGGGGGCTACCTATGCCGACTTTATTGACGCTCTTTGAAAACAAGCGTCCTAACATATTCATGACAAAAAGTAACTAATTGATGTCAACAAAATATTTTAGTATAACAAAAATTTTTGGTTATAACAAGTTGTCAAAATTTGAGTTCGCAAACAATTTTGCAGACTTGGGATGCGACACATCAGTTTCCCACATGGTCTGTAACATACAGGCCTGATGCCTGCAGGGCCTAACGATCCGTTTTTTACGAAAGTACTTTCCATTTAATTGGTATAAACTATTTAATGCCAAAAAAGGCTCGATTTACAGTTTTTTGAAATATTTCANCGGCAGAGGTAGAAATTACGAACAGCCACAAGGGACTTCCAAACTACCTCTGAAAACGATACACCCTCTCGGACGGTCACAGTTGGTTTCACTGCCACCACGCTCTTGAACAGTAAAGATCGCAGCACAGCTGCCAAATGAGAAAAAAGGGGCGCTAAACATACCCGCATTAAGGGAGACCTCTATTGACAATGTTGTTAATTACCGCTTATCCACCTCGACCCATGTAGATAACTCTCGTTCCTAGGGTATTCACGTATGCATTGCATTGTAGTCATACATTCTCCAACACTGGGGCTTAAGGCAAAACTACGATATTGGAGAATGATTCAATCACCCGGTGGCGCCGGTGTAAAAGTAAAAATTGTCCGCCAGGGATGGGTGTGAAAACGGGATGGGTATGAAAATGATCCTTTGGACCGTTTTCCCCAGGGAGAAATACATGTAGTCCTAGTAGGACAATTTCCCCTGTCATATTGGAGCAAGGTTGTACATTTGTTCCGGGGGACATTTATTACCTCTACACCGGCTGTCGACAAAAAAGTAGTAATGCCGTGGCCCTTTGAACTTTATGACGAGGGTGTACATCATGATTAATGTGAATCGCTGGCTTTCACACAGTGTTTCACACAAAAATCTTATCATGGAACTTTTCATGGGTAATCGTTAATCATTGTGTCTCTTTTTGTTTGGTTTGTTTTCAAATCGCTTAGTGCTATGCCCAGGGACCCATATCAGATCAATGCCTACAGTTTACCCGTTGTCTTGGAGACGAAGTAAACGAGTCGGTGACTGTTGTTTAAAGTTAGTTCAACACGGTGTTTAGTCCTAGAAAATAATGGAGAGTTTTATAGGTCATGGTTTTGTTACTGGGGTGTGCTAAATGATTTCATCACCTTCGTGCTTATTTCACTCCCAAAACCTTGACGCAGTTAGAATTCACGTGGTTGAAACTTCCAGCACTGCAGATTTTAGAATTACGTGGTTCGAGTTTTCACGACTGCGGAAGTAAGAATTCACGTGGTTCAACTTTTCACGACGGCAGAAATAAGAATTCACGTGGTTCAACTTTTCACGACTGGGGAAGTAAGAATTCACGTGGTTCAACTTTCACGACCGCGGAAGTAAGATCACGACGTCGTGGTTAAACTTCCCAGGACTGCAGAAGTAAGATCACGTGGTGCAACTTTCCACGACTGCAGATTGGGAAGTAAGAATTCACGTGGTTCAAGTTTCCAGGACTGCAGTACTTGAATCTTTTACTTTTGATCGATGCCACACACTTTCTCTTACGTGGATGATGTTAGAGATGTCAAAATGCTTTGGGCCGTTTTACGGATTAATATTGGTCACATTTGGCGCAAGCAAAGCATAAAAACACAGAGAGTCCAAATACAGGCCTGAATTCAGGTGTAACATCTGTGAGTGTTTCTGTAGCTCAGTGTTCCCCAACAATAGACGCGGCCTAGAATGGTTATTCTTGGGTTTGCCGCTTAATCCGTCAGGAGGGAAACAAGAAAAACACAGAAATACATGTACGGGGAACACTGATCGACGTTACACCGGGTACATTCAACGGATCACATCAAAAGCACATTGTTGCTAATCTCAAATCAAAACTTCATTGCTGCTGAAAAATAAACGAAAGGAAGCGAAAAAATGAACGTGTACTTTACCGGCATTTTTAATTCTCTTGAATGTGACTCAAATTTTTTTATTGGAAAGAAGTCGGTGCTGCTACTTTCTGCTACATCCCAAAGTTTTTTCAAACGACTAGTTGAGATCCATCATATGAACTTTCTGTTACATTCGACCTGATATTCAAGGTGCTACTGATACTGTACGTACCATCATCCGCGATGAAATGTAACAAGAGGAAGTACATTTTGATAATATTTGAATGTTCGATGTCTAGATATTTACCAAGGCCTACGTGATTTTATTGATAGACTGGTTGTTATGACAACCGTAGGCATATAATCGCCTGGAAACAAAGAGAAGTCTTTCGCCTGGGGCGAATTCGACGCTGCCTCGAACTGATCACAGAGGCGTACGAACAGTTTACCTCTTACCTCATATCCAGCTGCTCAAGTTGTACGTGCTGACTGTACATCAGCGTGACTGGTAAGAGTAAGCATGTAGCCGAGGTTAAGCAATTGCGCAAGCGTCGACTGTTGATCCCCTAATATGTCTCGGACTGCGGGTGACAAAAAGAAAGGGTGATGATATCCCCCACCCCTTGTACCACGCCCCATAAGACGGATACATTCATGTCTTAAAGGAGCACGGTATTGGATCTCAAATGCGTTATTACTGCCGACGTAGAGGGAGCCACCTAGCGGCAGTAAGACGAACTACAAAAATTGCATTACAAATGTACAGTCTTGTTCGTATTAATATCAACACCTATTATCTCAAATATCTCATAAACCACCAAACCAATTTAAATGCGGTTCATCTGCATAAAGTCAGAAATCTTGTTGACTACAACTGGGCATCAATGTTTTTGCACAAGATTCACTTCTTCATTGCGTAATCTGTCGTTGAAAAAAGGTCCAAAAAAAAACTTTTTGGTTTCTGGATTTTTCACCAAAATTCCTTGGCTAGAATGAAGTTACGCCAAAATAAAGGTGATTTTGCAAGTTACTGTCAAAATCGGCCATTTAGTTTTTGAAAAATTGACGTTTTTGTAAAGCTATATCAACACCACTTGTCTTCCACTGCCAACAAAAAACTACGTTTAACTGACACGCGGAATGCGGATTGCGGAACGCGGAAGCATAAAATGCAATGCATTTTCGTGTACAACATATCGTTCCGCCGGGGATTCCGCATCCCTATACTGCATTCCGGATGTCTGGTAAACGCAGCTTTATACATGTACATAATATGATACATAGAAAAGGCAGGGCTGACGTCAAGGGCATTTATATACCGGTAGCCCTTAGCCCTTAGGCCTATATAGCATTTGAGGGCACCTATATAGCATTCAACGGCATTTATATAGCCCTTATCCATGAAAAATAAACTGTAAGTGATTATGACAAGGACACTAGCAGGCATAATCCTGTTGTTCTCCTCCTAATTTATTAAATGAAATGATCCATGGACCATGTGCTCACCGGGTTGGACATAATAGTCTAATGACAGAGGGAGGTACATATCAGTTATGAGCAATCTGGGTCAAGTCATTCCCAGAAGAGACTTTGATGATTTTTGGGTTTTGCCACCTGGCGGCCATATTGGATGTCCGATCGGGTCGGAACTTCACATGCACATAAAGGTCATCTGCAGGGGACCACATAGCACATTGGAGCGCTTTGGGTCAAGTCGTTCCTGAGTTACAGCACTTTGATGATTTTCGGGTTACGCCACCAGCTGGCGGCCATATTGGATGTCCGATCGGGCCGGAACTTCACATGCACATAAAGGTCATCTGCAGGGGGCCACATAGCACATTGGAGCGCTTTGGGTTAAGGCGTTCCTGAGTTACAGCACTTTGATGATTTTTGGGTTACGCCACCTGGTGGCCATGTTTGAAGTCAAATCTCTCAAATCAGGCCGAGATTTGACATGCATGTAAAGGTCATCTAGATGGAGGTAAATATCAAATTTGAGCACTCTGCCTCAAGCCGTTCCTGAGTAATAGCACTTACTTGATTTTCAGGTTACGCCACCTGGCGGCCATATTGGATGTCCAATCGGGCCGAAACTTGGTGTTTTTTAAGGTACCGTTTTAAAACCCGTTATATATGTTATGTATCCTTATTAGCTACACCTATGATAAAAATTTGGAGATGATCTAGTCGTTAGTTCAGGAGTTATTGCACTGTTTGTGTTTTTGGTTTCCGCCACCTGGTGGCCGAACTGAGAGTCGAATGGAACCGAAACTTGGTGTCATGGGTCATCTGACCTAGGGGTATATATGTACCAAGTTTCAGATCAATAGCTCCAGCGGTTATGAAACGTGCCCTGCTAACGGACAACGACGACGGACGACGACGACGGACGACGGACGCTGCACCATCGTAATAGCTCACCCCAGTGAGCTAAAAATGGAAAAGAAGTCTATGCATTGTTGAAAAGTTTTCCACTTGAACAGAAAATGCTTTGTTATAACAAAGCATTTTTGATATAAATATCAAAGACACTTTTAAATTTTCAAATCCGATGAATAATAACGATTTTACAATGCTAAATTTGTGGCAGGTTTGGGCGGTACCATTATGCATTCCCCCTCGCCTTGATACACATGACTGCTTGATCTGTCCTGCTTCGCTTTAGGGGATTGGAATGACTCACGTATAACCAGAGGGATGCAAGGTGCAATTAAGTCAGTGGCTCAGATAAGCCAGATGATGTAAGGTGATGCAAAACATGAAATGAGTTAAAGTGGGAAGGTGTATTTCTGCTACAAATTTGCTAAGGCCTTGTTTTATACCTAATGCCTCCAAAAAGATGTAGAGTCCTCGGTAGAGTAATGGAGCTTTCACCATGGAATTCTTAAGGAAAACAAACGTCATCGCGGGAGCTGGGATTCATCAACCAGTAGGTTAAGTTACGGCAAGGTGCAGCAGATCTGCAGCCAGCCTGACCATGGAGGTATTATATGAAGATAATTATCCTAATAACACCTCCATGGCCTGACGTCACAGTACCGGTCCGATAGAGTGGTGGGGCCAGCAGTCGGAACCTTTTTGTTAGCACAAGCGTTTGGCATCAAGAGGCTCTTGCCGTCGTCGGAGAAGTTTCAGGACACGCTGCATCGAGCGACGAGAGTCAGGCACAAGTGTCTGCTTACGGGGAAATTCTATCGACCTGAAGCCGAGGTTGCACCGACTATGGCTGCCGCTGAGAGACTCGTTCAGCCAATCGACCAAGGTTAGTGCATCATTTTGGTTTTTTGTCCAGTTGACTGGGGTCGCCACATTTTGTATTGTCGTACATGTAGCTATCTATACATGTACGTAAATGATGCTATACACCATAAACTATTCACAGTCCATGGTGTGCGCGGTATTGAATGCCCTTATAGCCTGCCGCACACTGGAGCTATCTGCTCAACAAAACGTCATTCGAGACCCTTTTCTCTGCAGATAGCTTGCGGTGTGCACGTATTTTTCGGTGAGTTTTCTGCCTCGCTCAGCAGATAGCTCCAGTGTGCGGCAGTCTCATTCTAGGTACGAAACCCTTTTTCTCAACCTTACCAATGATCGTAGGCCTACCTAGCAGACAGTAACAGACAAGAGGGCCCTGCATGGTGTCCTTCCCAGTAGGCCTACGCAACCTTCAAACTGCGCGCATAAAACTTGTGCATTACTCCATGCATGGGAGCAGTTTTAAATTCTAGATCTACATTATTTGGCGAAACATTGAGGTCCTTTCCCAAAAATTATTTTTTGTAACCCTCTGACATAGTTTCAGTGAAAGTTGTGTGTGACATGTTCGCACTGATTATTTACTTCATTTACAGTGCATTTCGATGACAATGAACCCCTAGGTTTTCTGAAAGTATCGTTCCGCATTCCCCCCGGGCCAGGGGGGCTTGCACACTGCTGTGCTAATCCCCGCCGTGCCTTCATGAGAAGACCTCCCTGCTGCAGCGACGATCATGAACCTAAAGTAGATGTCCAACAAAGGTAAATGGGTTTATTAAGCCTGCACACCAGGGGCCTGTTTCAAAAAGTGATTTCAAGCTAATCGTACCATTAACTTCCCCCAGTGCATTTTCCATTTGGTTGAAGGTACCATTGGCTTGAAGTCGCTTTATGAAACAGGCCCCTGGNCCCACAAGACACGCCGCCTGTCGCGGTGTTCAAGAACCAGACAAAGCCCGGGTCTATTGCGTTTACACTACTTAAAAACCCGCAGGAGACGCCGGTCTAAATTAAGCCCTCCAAAAACCCTTCGAAATCGGAGGGTTCAAAAAGCCCGGACTTTTCATCCCCGGGTCTATTAGACCCGCGCTTTTAACAGGTGTAGACAGAAAAAGCCCGGGTGAGACGCGGGTTTTTATGTAGTGTAAACAGGGCTTATATTCCAAAGCGACTGATGCAAAACAATACTTGCATTTCAAATCATGCCACCTTAGACATGTCAAAACTAATATTCCATACAATCTTATCTTGCAAGAGGGGTTTTTGTTCAATTTTGTTCAAGAGTGATTAAGGAGTTTCTACTTTGATCTTGCCAACCATTTAGAGCTTATTCCGTGGTTTCTGATCGAAATGGCACCATTTTCACAGGGAATGTTGAAAATGACATGGGGTGGTCCATAAGTGGGTGGCATTATATTTTTTTACCCCTTTATGCCATGTTCTGGCGACATGCATCCTCTGTGAGTATGTGCTCGCCAAGGGTATCATGCTAGTTTGAATAATTATCCCTTTTTAAAAAGGGTCTGTTGTAATCCTGGTATTATTTGAACATTTTGCCTGAACCTGCTCTGGGACAGGTTATGTATATACCTATCTCATGTAAATAACATGTCTTCATTCCCACTGAAGATTTCCAAGAGGAATGAAAGCGCTATAGGACATTAAAATATATATAATAAAAATTTCTGCCCAAGTTACTATTTTTCAAATATTTTATCTCCACAATTTTTATTTCAATTCACAAATATATCATAAATATATCATAAATGTATTCCTCCCTTATTCCACCTTTATGCACACACCGGCCCATACGGTGGCCCATACATGCCATNTTTCACCTGGGTGAAAATGTTTTACACCCGGGTGGAAATGTTTTCCACCCGGGTGGAAATGTTTTCCACCCGGGTGGAAATGTTTTACACCCGGGTGGAAATGTTTTACATCCGGGTGAGAATGTTTTCCACCCGGGTGAGAATGTTTTACACCCGGGTGGAAATGTTTTTCACCTGGGTGAAAATGTTTTCCACCCGGGTGGGAATGTTTTACACCTGGGTGAGAATGTTTTCCACCCGGGTGAAAATGTTTTCCACCCGGGTGGAAATTAGAGGAAAAATACAAATATGTTCAGAATATTTTAATGTGGATAAAAATATATACATGGCATGTTTGGGCCACCGTAGGCCCAGGCAATTCCGCAAGCGATCTAATCGCATAAATCGCATAAAAAACAAAATGTTTTTTACTTGAAAACTGAAGCCATTACTTTTGGCTTCAAGCACCTGCTTTTACTTTTTGCTTTTGCTAGAAGTAAATGCTACATTTTTATGCATACGGCCCATTATGTTTGGCTTCCAGGCATATGTGTCTCTTTTTCAGATCGTTCTCCCTGACAATAGATGGCGTTGACAAGAGCAATAACCAAGTCACTTATAAATCGGAGTATGAAATTCAGGAGCCTCTTTCCCTTGTGCCTGCCAGGTCAAAACTTTCTGAGGTACGCAATGGTGACGTCACGTTTTATGTATAGGTACCCCTTCTCTTCATTCCCTAAGGCTTCCTTTACAAAGAAGTATACGGTATACGAAAACGCCGGTTAACGAAGGCTTCAAATGGATTCACGGCCGTGAAGCCATTGTTAACCGGCGTTTTCGTATACCGTATACTTCTATAAATGTACATGTAATAGGGGCCTCAGGCTTCTTTTACATACAGAAGTATACGGTATACGAAAACGCCGGTGAACAATGGCTTCACGGTCGTGAATCCTCGGGAAGCCATTGTCAACCGGCGTTTTCGTATACCGTATACTTCTATGTAAGGGAAGCCTAAGCTTCCCTTACATAGAAGTATACGGTATACGAAAACGCCAGTTAACAAAGGCTTCAGGTGAAGCCGTTGTTAATCGGCGTTTTCGTATACCGTATACTTCTATGTAGTCGGGGACTTACGAACGACTGCCAAACATGCGTCCGACTGGTGACCGCACCTGGGACTATCTGACCACAATCCGCAGGGCCCNCACGAGTAAAGTGTCATGGCGGATGCGCTCTGATTGGCTGATTGTCCGCCATGACACTTTACTCGTGTCTAACACGACAGCGTTTTATTTCTTTTGCACGCCGTTGTATGGATCGATGTATGCGAGGGCTGTGTGCATCTACATTCGGAAGTGACCATGCTCTGCATGCTGGGATACTTCCCGAAGTAACCGGCTCAGGGGGAGGGTTAGTAGCACCTGGCGCGACAGGCCCGACGTGGAGAACTTCCGGTAAAATAAAACGCTGTCGTGCCAGGCCCGTGTAGGCGCGAGTAAGTTTTCGAACACGCTAATCTCGTCTCATCTTTCAGGTCAAAACAGATTGTAGAAAGAGGAAGACGGTCATATTACTGCTGAAGAAATCAGATGATAAACCGTTGGATGATCGTCTGGTGAAGAAAAAGTTTTGATACTATTACTTCAAAGCAACAATGACATGATGACGTCACAGGCGAGCGCCATCTATTGGTTTTGTTTTGATATGGAGCGGTTGGATTTTGTTGGACTTTCGGGAGTGCAACCCTTGTCTCGGAGCGGATCTGACCACAGTCGGAAAAGTGGAAACATGGACGCTTTGGAGAACTAGCCCGCGGTCATAGAAAAGTACCGGTACACGTAATGTCAAAAATAGGTCCTCTCTTATCTATTTTTGGTAATGTACAAAACATGATTTTTCAGTGTGATATCAGTGTCGAAACGCAAACTAACTAGGCCATGGAGCATGCTGGAAAAGCTATCTCATACATCATGACAAGTAGAAGAAAAAGGGCCGTATTTACGAAGCGCGATTAGGTCAACACGCGTGTAAATTCATAGTTATTCTATTCAGGTTAAGGGCCTAGAAAACCATTGTTTTGCTACCTTGTACGCTGCTTGATCGGCAGCATTTACCCGCAGGATAATCACCCGTGATTAACTTTCCTTTGTCTAGCTACAGGAGGACAAAAGAAAAATTTGAACAACCTACAGGCCGTGTTTTGAGTCATTCAACTCTTTTCTTCGATCCTCCTGCACGTAGACGCATGTTTACCGCGTGTGTTATCCTGTGGGTAAACGCTGCCGATCAAGCAGCGTACAAGGTAGCAACACAATGGTTTTCTAGGCCCTTAGCCTGCGTGTTGGCCTAATCGCGCTTCGTACATGTAAATACGACCCAAAGAGTTTTAATGACCCGCCTTGCTACTGTAATTATGATTTTTCTAAAATCGTTGGTTTATGATATGTACTTTGATTACACTAAATAAACTTTGTTAGTGCAGTCATGGTTCCTTAATTCAGTCGTCGTGGTAAGGTAGACGCCATAAGCAGGCCGCGCCTCTTGTTTACATCAAATCTTTATTTAATTCTGTTGTCCCTGACCAGCAGTTAAAGATTTTTCTGTTAGAACAAGGTCTAAGTGTCCTTGGCTGAATTTACACACACCCCGGAATTTGGTATTCACTTCGTCACCCACGACCCGAAATCGTTCGCCATCGAGACGATTTTTTTCGATTGCATTTGTTATGATTGTGGCAATGTTTATATCATCCCACGAGCGCTTTCCCTTGGTATGTCTATTGTTGTAAACCACTCTTACATGTCCCTTAATAGTCGATGGTATCTCAAAATAAATGCTGTATTGTCTCTCACTGATCGTAAGTTCGGCGGTCGTGCGGTGTTTTTCCTTGACCTTAACTTGACTTTCCACCTCCCATCTCAGTTCCTCCTCGTCCGCCTGGCGGTCATCCTCCATAAGACAAAACTCGTTCTGGATGGAAGTATGTGCATTAAATACATCAGAAGGGATCTTTAACTTTACTCCACATTCATGTCGTATCTTATACCCCTCCTGGTAACATTTCTTAAAAGAACGCTGCGTCCGCCGAGACGATCTGTACGTGTACGTCTGCTCCAAGTCCGTGTCATTTTTAAATGTAGCCGTGTGCAAAATCCGGCATGTTGGCTGCGGGTCTTTTCGCTTCGATTCTATTTCTTGGATCTTTGATTCGAGGTCGGGGAAAGTGGCGTCACCATTTGTGGTTATGACGTCATCCAAAATGATTTTCATCTCTAAATCCTCTTTCGGGATTTTCTTTAGTGATTCATGACCGTCATCACCTTTCACATATTTCTCGACCAGATCGTCCAGGTTGACCAAGGGACATGTATTGTTGCTGGGCATCTCCGTTGCCTGAAATGAAATGAAAAGGTCATCAGAACTCGCATCTGGGCTAGGTCCAGGAACAACTGTACAATGGGACCATGGGAGAAGCTGGTAGTGCGTAATAAAAACACCATGTAACTTGTAAATGCGGGCTATCAAGATATACATGTAATTTGGGGTAGGTTATTCAGAATTGGCTCCTTTAGATCGGAATATAGTAGTCTAAAACATACTAGGCCCGTTTATTTTAGCCTGATATTTACCGTTCCCAGCAGGGGTGTAATGATACTGGTTTCAGGGCAGTGAGATGGCGGCGATTTCGTATGATATTTACATTGTCCGAGAAAATTGCAAATAAAAAGAATTACATGTAGAATCATTGGAATTTAATGAAACTCAAACATGATATTCTCAACAAATGCCACTCGAGCCTGAGAAAATTTGAATCGGCTCCTGTTTGTAGTTTTTGAATTATTTGGCAAAATGTAGCCTATGTACAGTCGATGTACAGGACGTGTACAGAAAATTTAATTGTGGACCTAGCCCATCTGGATAGGCCTACGGTTGACATGTCTGCAAGGCCTTTGATGGTACTTTCACCTCCACCTTTCACTCAGGCTTGAGTCGTCAAAAAAGCCATCCATAATGACCGTTTGGCCGGTCGCCTGCTCCATCTTCAGGCGAGAAACTCTCCTAAATCAAACTCCGATTCCACCTTGGGCATTCGCAGGAGGTTCAGCCAACTTCAAAGACGGGGCTTCCATCTGTTGAGCAAGCGTAAGATTAACTTTTGTATTTCACCGAGTGTTTTTGAAATAATGTTGAGTTGGCCACAGCACAGTACAAGAAATATTCATATCCCCTTGCCAAAACACGTAATGAGAGGCTATGGAGTAATGTCTCCTTGTTCTGGTTGCACTCGCTAGGGAATATGAATATTTCCAGTACATTGATGAAAATGCTGTACATTTTCCACGTGCATAGGCCTACTTCCGTTACACCCTGTAGGAGAGTGACGCCTGATTGAATTTTGATCAATTTTGCAGGAAAGTGGCGCATTGATTAGTGCAAGGTGCCTGTAAAATTTGAAGTGAATATTTCAATATTATCTTCTATGATTTTTGCCAGGGCCTTCCTTTTTTACCTGGCGGGGTCTTCCTTTTTTAGGTCTTGGGTCTTCGTTTGTTAGTTTTTCAGAATAGGGGGTCGTAGGTCGTAGGTCTTCGTTTTATACGTTTTCAGGACAGGGGGCTTAGGGTCTTTGTTTTTTATACACCCTGCTGGTCCCTCATTATATTCAGTTATTTGGCCTGCTGTTTATTTCCTGAGGCTGGTACCGATGTATAGTGTACAACTTCCAGAAACAAGGTATACCTTGTTGCCTTATCATTTCTATTTGATAAGACATCTCATGACTCAAAACCGAACGGTACTGAGTGAAAAAGCGTCTACATAGCAATACGAACTTGCTCCGCCAACAACGATAAATTTTTACAACTCTTGGCATGTGGAGATCGATGGCCAGAGGCGGGTTTGGGAATTAACGCCAATTTATCATTTAGAAACTTGAATACATCGTTACCTAAAGCACACTAAACTGAAGTTTACCTCGAGATAATGTACGAGTAGTGTTCAGTTGGAAATTCGTTTACCGGTAGATTTCATTCTGAGGAAAACGTCAGGAAACGTATTTTCACCCTGGGGAATCGCGATACCATACAGCCGCGGAGGTTCGCCATCTCGCCGCGTCATTCTGCATGAAATTCATCCGTGAATGCAGTACTTTGTGAGGGGAATTGCACAAAAAC
>NMRB01001078.1:185598-206789 GCA_002633025.1 Notospermus geniculatus | reverse complement strand
TAGAGCGAGGGGGCCGGCACCACCCGTCTACTCAGCGACCCCTAAAAGGCGATTCAATAGTAGGTATGTGAATACTAGTATTCAAGAAGCATACTAACAGTTGGCCTAGGCCTAATTTATTCACGTGCAGAATGAATGCCTGGCAGTTAAAACCCGACAAACCACTACACCAACACATGGTTTACCGCAGGCGGCGTTTTCACCGAGTTTTCCCGAACATTTCCGAATACTTCCGAATGTAATACTCACTGACGTCACTGTGTGGAACTACCTGGTTGAAACAGTCGACCGTCACAAAGAGGTTTCATGGAGAAATTCTAGGTGTGCCTTTCCCCACGATTTTCATCATAATTCCGGAGCCAGTTCAGTGGACGTTTCACCTGTTGGATTAAATGCTTTATAAACTTGAGCGACAGGTCAGTGGGAGAAATGTTTGGTTTTTGATTTTTTGTTTTGTCTTGATGTTTCATGGACAAAGCCGGGCCCTGATATTCTCAGACTGATTTGCTATTCTGACATTAGTATCTATGGCCAGACCTTGTATCATGTCGAAACGTCAGAGTAACCCACTTCTGACCGTCCTTACCCACCAGATTATACCATAAAACACCTTTTGTTTATTTCTATTCGGGCCAATGAAGGGTTGGAACCGAAGTTTTCACACAAATTAAGGATTTTTCCCTTTTGATATTCTATTCTTAACTCAATAGCATTCGCATAATTTATGCGAAAATGCATCGACGGATTTAGACACTTGCACATTTACACTTGCACATTTCGTGGGCGCTTTGATAGAAGAAGACAAGAGACATGTATATTTACATGGGAAATACGTCTCGGTTACACTTGGCTTAATTAAACTAAAGCGTGGGTATGTAGGACAGTCGCGGCATTAATTAAGGGCCCTCTTGAGAGCCGGATGAATATAATAAGCCGTGAGCATATGCCGCGTGATGAGACCTCGATTATTCCTGGTTGACATGTTCGATATATAAAGTCAGATATTTAAAGCGTCATTTAAAAAAGTGTTTGTTTCAAAAGCAAGAGGGCCGATTGTTTGGTTTTAAGACGTTCCCAAGTCAATTCCGCATCACCCGCAACAAAAAATCCTCCGCCACCGCCATGTTGGAATGTTACATACTAATCTAATCCCTTGTACAGTTAATCACAATATCACAAAACTGCTAGTAATATTTCACAAACAACGTTAAAGATAATGTATCACGGGCATTTTCGCGGGCCACGAAATATTCATTATTTACATTTTGTTTTGTTTATGTCCAGGCTTTCTTTGTCTTATGAGTAATTTGTTGCTGGCATGCCCCTCTAGAAATTCTTTTGATTCCAAAAGTATTCATTTTGGTGGGTTGGCATGTCCCAAAAGTCCAAAATAACATAATGTAAACATGGATGTTTACAAACATTGAATGTAAACAATGAAGTCCTGATATATTATCTTTAAGCATAATTGAACAGAAATAAGTCAGGCATTGTATGAAATACAAGTATACTTAGGAAATACATGTAGGAGATTAAAGGCAAAATGTTGTAATTTTCAACCACATATTACGTGCAGAAAAATGATTTTTAAATTCTGTCTGTGGGGGTCCGCATTGCGGTGTGATATACAAGTAACGTATTGAGCACTGATCAATGGCCATGTTGAATTCGATATAGGCCTACATGTAGTATTAGCTAGATTTTGAGACCAACAGATGTGTGAAACTTATCGTGTCCCATCGAACATTCATTGATTCACTGCTTATCAACCTGATTCCGGTGAGGTAGAGGCAATAATGAGAGTTGTGCCACCACGGATGTGGACCCATATTCATAAAACGACTTAAGTCTAAGTGTGGCACTTAACCTTTGTTCAACCTAGCGTCCAATGGAAATACCTAATAAGTCACATTTTTGAAGAAAACATTTTTTTACGTCTAAGTCATCAGAATTGTGACTTACTACGTTTTTACCTTTGCAAATTCAGCATGAAATCAGAGGTAAAACATAGCAAATTTTTGGATGCTAACTGTCACAGAGATCCATCAGTCCTTTGCTGTCACAAACCTCATCCGAGGGCTAAACTGCCATTGTTCCTCCCCGTCGGTTTGAGGCTCGAGGGGGCTGAGTTCTATTTCTCGTACACCCCTACCTCACCCCGCCTATTCCCTAATTTAGATCCGCCCACCATTAAAGCTGAGGAAATCGAATATTTTTTAAAAAGCATTAGCAAATGGATGAATTCCTTGAAAATGAAACATTGGGTTATATCAAAAATATTTTTGGTTATATGAATAAAGACTAGCAAATGCTTTTACTTCAAATTTGTACAGCATTGCCTAGTGCATTTGTATTGCAAAATTCAAGTAAAAGCATTTACTAGTCTTTATTCATATGACCCATTGATAATTCTCCTTAGTTCACCTGAGACGTAGAACCCAGCAGAAAATGTCGTCTGCATCCCAGTGCGGCTGAGTTTTTGGTGGTAAACTTACGATAAATAGCGTCCCAGGTAAGACCCTGTTTATACAACATCTGGCTACTCTCTCGACCGTCTAGTAAACATTCGTATATGGATCTTTATGGGCGAATCAAATGTTTTGATGTTGGTAGTTTCATCAATCATATGTTTTGCATGGAAATAGAAACATATGAGAATATTTTTGCTCTCTAATAGCAGTGTGCTTCGATAACAAACCTGGTGTATTACAAAATAGGGAGGTTTCGAAATCAAACAATAAACGTAAACGTTAACGACGACGTTATTTTTGTGCCGAAAACGCAATATAAAATATGGTTTATGTGTAGTATGAAAAATAACGTTGTCGTAAAGTTTAGGTTTATCGTTTGATTTCTAAACCTCCCTAATGCGGGAATGCCTTCATACTTCCCATACAATATGACATCACATGTCGGGACAAGAGATGCTGATGATATTGGAAGGTATACGGTATACGGGCACGCTGGCGAACAAATGTTTCATGGTCATGAACCCTGTTTATTAGGCCATTGTTCGCCAGCGTGTCGGGCGCATACCGTATTACCTCAATGTAAAAAGTTTTAAAAAGTTAAAGTTTGGGTTTATAGTCTGATATCAACAACCGTAGAGGTGTCATCCGACTTCACACTTTAACCCCAGTCTATCCTGAAACCTTTCAGTAGGACTCAGATGAGCTGCTCATTCAGCGCTACAATCCGAGCATTTCTGGGTACCATTTATACACCTGGGTGGAGAGAGGCCAGTGAGGCAAAGAGACTTGCCCAAAGTCTCACGCCCAGTGGAATTCGAACCCGGTGTAATGAAATCTAATGTTCCCGATACCAGATGTCTGCGCTTCATTTGTTCAGGGGACATCTCGTGACAGAAGTTCCTGTCTGTTGGTGTCCGGCCTATTGTAGCTGCCGCTTATTCCGTCAGAATCTTTAGTTGGGGACATCTCATATCGGGGTACATGACATTCTACTACACAGGGATCCTCTGACCGCTAGTCGGAGGCCCGAACCACTACACCACCGTAAACCCAGCCTAGGCTTTTTTTTCACTGCACAGTTCCCATTTGAAGCGACTCTCCCGATATTCTCAAGAGAATAACATGAGAGAAGGCCTAGGCCTACCTGATGAAGCCTACTGTTCTTACGCTCTCAACACCTCTTCAAGTTCCTAGTCTATTGTCTAGCCTCTTGGATTACTCGTTCTCAATACTTACATGGATGATCACACGGTTCTTTACAAAAACCATCAGGGTTCGCATACCTAGCTTTTGTTTATCAAGTCTACAGGTATTTTCCCACACATTGTTAGATGGTTGAGAAGTATACATGTATATAGTGGATGATAAGGGAAGCCTCTCAAATGCACTTAGGTTCGATCAAGATGAAATAGTTCTACTGTCTGCTGCTGGCGTCTGAGGTTGTGGGGTCGAACTCCCACCAGAAGGCGATAGATGTTGAAAGTACATCTTGAACTGCTTGAATGGCATTTTTAGAAAGGTTTCGAATAACTAATCCAACTTTTTCGTTACTCTTTCTAGATTTATTTTACACGACGTTTACCAGTGTTCCCTGGTCGTTATCTTACAAAAGTACATCTTGCAAACCACTTTCCTCGCAGTTTTGTTGCCGCTCGGCGGACACAACTAAGTAATGGCATGTTCACACCAAAACCGGTGTAATAGAATCTAATGTCCCCGATATGTGATGTCCCCCAACAATACGTTTACAGATTAAGCGGCAGCATTGAATTGGACTCTAGAGAGACCAAGACCCTTAATCCTGTGACAAACAATGCAGGGGGACATCAGAAAGACGGGGATATTAGATTCTATCACACCGGTGTAACATCTGTGAGTGTTTCTGTAGCTCAGTGTTCCCCAACAACAGACGCGGCCTGGAATGGTTATTGTTGGGTTAGTTGCCGCTTAATCCGTCAAACAATAAGAAAAACACAGAAATACGGGGAACACTGATCGACGTTACACCGACATCCGGTTTTGGTACGAACAAGCCGTAGAGCAGCATGGCAGTAGGAACGAAGGGCAGGGACTTGGCTTGTCAAAAACAAAAAATTGGCAGGCTCAGTATTTGACTGCCTTCAGTCCCAAAAAGCCCAAGTCCAATAAACCAATGAACCACGCTTACATGGCTAGAGTATCCAATTTCGCTCTCAAATGCCGGGAAATAGCGTAAAAACACTCTTATTTTCTAAAATTTTCCTGGGGGAGGCCCCCGGACCCCCGCCGATATTTCGGCGCTCACTGCTAAGGACTACGGCTACGGCCCGGTATTTTTTATCGAATCTTTGCACCCCCCCCCCCTCCCGCACCTCCATGACGTTCCAACGGCCCTGACCAATCCAGCAAGAAAGAAGAGAAGACGACAGCCAAACTCCTGGCAACCAGTGTTAACAATTGAAGGCCTTTTTGTGTCAATCATCGTAAAAGCCTAGGTCACAAATCCACCGGGTCCCGTACGATTTTCCCCACTCACGGCTTGCCGTGGATTTTAGAGACAGTACGGGTCCATAACGATTTTCATTTTCATTTTCATTTCTACGTTTTCATTCCCCGGGGCTCAGGGCCAATCTGTCTGTTTTTACTCGCCGTACGGGCCCCGGAGTGGATATGGTACAGGGGCTTAAAGGAGTTAGACGCCGAAGTTGTAAACACTCACTCACTGGTTCTCTATCCACGGACGCCTGCGGTGCTGCCACCTATTGTCGGTGATATGTACTGACGTGAATGTCGTGAGTTGCATCGGACCGGGAACCAGTCTAACGATCACGGGTGCTGCCACCTGCACGAAGGAATAAAACTAGTTTGCCGACCATATTTGTAAACAAACCAGTTTGTTTACAACTTCGGCGTCTAACTCCTTTAAGCCCCCGTCACATATCCACTCCGGGGCCCGTACGGCGAGTAAAAACAGACAGATTGACCCTGATCACCGGGGAATGAAAACGTAGAAAAGAAAATGAAAATGAAAATCGTACGGTAATGGACACGTACTGTCTCTAAAATCCACGGCAAGCCGTGGAAAATCGTACGGGGCCTGGTGGATATGTGACGGGGGCTTTAACATGTGCTTTTGCTATGTTCGAAGGCTCGATGAAACAAGAAATACATGGACTACGGAGATGGACTCTAGCCTGTGGACCAGTAAAATGAGATCCATTATTATTTCCTGTCTCAAATGTTTTTCATTTATCGTATTTTTCAGGCACATTGATCAGAATGCCGGGGGGAAACGACCTCATAAATTTGGACGACATCGTGGAAGAATGGGCGTTGGACCGCTTCCAAAAGTTTGCCACGAAAAAACAAGCCAAGATCCCGAAGGAGGCGCTCCATATGGAAATCATTTGGAAACTGGTGAACTTTACTCACTCGGAGCCCGAGTACAAGGACGAACAGAAAGTGCCAAAACCAATGAGTAAGGTTCTCTTCAAGACACACTTCACCAACGACACGGACAATGAGCAAAGTTACTCGTTCAAAATGGAACGAACGACTCGATCTACTTGTCACGTGGAGTTCGAGGAAGGTTATACCATTGGGCACGAGGTTAGCATCAGTTTGAAGCTGCCGCAAGAGGTCGTGACGGCAAATGCCGGGTTTCATGAGGAGCTGGAGATCACCAAGGCAGGCGGTGAGACCAAGGAGGAAGAGATGACCTGGGCAGTGGATAGCCCAATCCAGGTGGCGCCGAACAAACGCGTCATCGCGGAACACGTGATCAGTGAGGAACAGTTCTCCGCCCAGTTTGTCATTAACACTACAATTAAAGGAAGAGTACAAGTTATTTTCACAAATTTAAATGACAACAATTCTTTTGTGACGTCAATTTACGGAAGGATTGCAGACATTTGTAAGAAACATAAGAAAGTCTTTCAGGTAAAAGATGAAGGTTCTGTGATCACCCAGTTCAAGGGACAATGTAAGTTCCGTTATGCCATTGAGCAACATATCAAACTGACACAAGTGCCTTTAAATGACAAGAACTAGACCGGACGAGACCTGTTCAAAAAGGTGGTATTGCCGTTTCACGAAATCATCATTCGTCTACGGTGGCCCATTAGGGGGCGTGCACTTGGAAAGTTTTTCACAGCGGTGGAAATCCAGAAAAATATCAGAGAAACATAAAATTAAAACAAAGAAAAAAATATTGTACGTCTCCTATGGGCCGACATGTACGTGATATGAAACTGGGGAAGGCAGTTTCTATTTGAAGTATGGACAACCGGTGAGCCAAGTTTATAGACCGAACACTGTCCTGATTAAAAATACTAAGACAGGCGCAAGCAAATGCATAAAACCATCATGGCGCCCGCTGGTCTATATTTACATGTAGCTCGGGGAAGCCCTCCCAGAATGCATTGCTGTAATCTATTTTGTATCACCGTTCACTGCCCGTTTCAGGCAGTTTAGCTTGCATGGGTTTTAGGCAGCAGTAGGCCTAAAGCTGTTTGCCTTCTTTCATTCACCTGAGCTAAAGCCAACTTTGATCTCAAGCAAAAATCTATGTTTTTCTGAAATTTACTCATGATTTACGAGATCATGCCTAAGTTGCGGGAGCCGCCATCTTGTCAAAATGTCACATGACCCAATTTTGCTCTTGGCACCGTAGAATGACGTCACTCGTCGGGACTCCGCCGTAGATCATTTGCTTTCACCGGTCTTCGAAAATTAAGTTGCCCAGAAGACCGGGTACCAGTCTGGGTACCAGTCTACCAAGTTTAGCGCATTGACCCTCGGCGACCGACGGGGAAGTGCTGCCGCCTGCAGGTTGTTTCAAGAACTGAACGTCTGATGCGACTGTGAATTCAGTTTGTTCCTTGTAATGTTCGCTAGATGTCTCACTCTGTTTACAGTGTTTTCACTCTGTTGACTGTGTACTGCAGAAAGTATCATCAATAAAGAGATAGAAGACAATAATCCTTTGTTTATTGCGCAATTTCGTTATCACAAGAGGGCGTTAATCATCTTCAAAATGCCTCAAATCATTGCTTAGGTCCCTGTCCGCTGGCCCTCATTGGCCGCAGTATTTCGTGCTGGCAATGATTTTGCATCCAAGACATTCCCGCGATGCGAAAGAGAGTCGATAGATGGCGATGATGTGGCACGCTGATAAGGGCGTCAAATGCGGGGCCCAATGACGATGTGAGGAGTGCCAATTCATGAAAAAAAGATCGAAAAAGTGTGAGAAGTGCATGCCATTCCCTGTCGATATCATAGCCAACTTTCTCGATGTTTTTCTGCTGTTTGAAGGTCCCCCGTGGCCGGCGGTTGTGGAGAGTCCACAGATATTTCTAGTTTCACAAAGCAACCCTTCTTCCTTTTTATCCTGACGTTCAAAAGACCTTCAGCATTTCACACCATCTCCTAACAACCCATCCTCGTGCGGGGGAAGATGGCAGGAAATCAGTGGGAAACGCTGAAAGTGGAGGAAGTGGGCCTTCAGCTCACTGTACTGCCTTCACGAACTCTTCTGTTTACTCTGAAAGGGAAGGTTTTGACAAGGCTCGTTCCCGACATTCAAAGGCCTTAAATACGTCAGCATTCAGAGATTTGAGAGATTTAGTAGTCATGGTTACGGTGGAACGAACGCATTATACTGTTAGCTGATAATGTGACACCATGCGTAAAATGTATGTACGGATATTACTTTATTGAGTTCCGCTAAAATTCCGCCTTCCATTGGCTCGATCGAGAAGTGCCATTCTGATAGGTCAGGTTGGTTCCATTTCTTACCGGTAGGAGTACGCGCATCGATTGGTTAACACCTTTGATTGCTCTTTTTTTGAATGACAAGGACCAATCAAAATCGTTTTTCATCCTGCTGATCACGCGATAATGGAGGACTGTCCTGAAATACACGGGAAAACTCGAAACGTTTTTTTACTCCCATCAAACTCTATTAAACGTTAACTCAGCGGGAAATATACTCAGAAAATGTCCTCGAATCTCGCGGGGATATTTTCGTTTTCACCCCTAGTATAGAGCTTCTTTACGTGACGTGACATCTCCATGACGACACGATGCCGCCATATTGGCCGTCAAAATGTCAAGCGACGTCACGACATGAACACAGTGTCAACACACAGATCCTGATATCAAAATATCATGATAGTTTTGACGTCATCGCCGGCCATTTGACGGCCAACATGGCCGATTCTTTGCAGTCACATGACCGCTGTGACGTCAGTGTAGAAGCTCTATATTCGCGTGTTTCTACCTGCCCTTTGGGTCCACACAGGAAACAGCTTCAACCGGCAATTTCAAGACACACCGAGGTCAGCGATGGCTGGGCGATGAGATGATTACTGAATCATATCACAGGAAATTAATAGTCTATCGAAGGTTAGACTTCTATTGTACTGATGCAGGAATGAAGTGGTCGCGTAACTAACGCCACGACGTGGCGCTGTCAGTGTAAGACCCGGAAGTCCTATTTTCTAACAATATTTCCATTTACTTCTTGCCCCAAAATAAACCACTCTCTTTGGTTCAATTTTGATTAAATTACACTGCCCTGTTTCATGTTCAAAGTTCTCCATATATCACTGCTTTATTTCGTCAGAAATGCCAGAGGATGCCAATATTGACAACGTCTTTTGGGGAAATTCCCACTGAAAATTGTGTAGAAAAATGTACACAAGCTTTGACGGCGCGACGTCAACAGCGAAAAAAGTGACGTCAGTACGTCATTCGGGTCTTATAGATGAGATCAAACTTCGTAATTAGGTCATTGCCATGGATAATTCGCGCATGCGCATTTTGCCGTTTTCCTTGGTCCAAGCCGGAAGAGTGGGCTTTTCGCCCAGCTTTGTGTTTATAAGTGTGTGGGTCCTCGAGATAATAACCTGGTGCTCCTGAAAATCGTTACCATCATGAAAATCAGGCGAGATTTATAGAAAAATTCGCCCAGGTTGGGTCTCCGAATGGACAAAAATGGCGATCCACGTGGCCGGTCGATCGCGAATTCACCCCATTCTTCGCTCAAACTTTGGGAAACCAGCGGGGAAACCAGTGATTTTTCCGTTCCTCAACTGTTACCAGACCCGTTCACAGTGTAATTAAGGGCTCCCCTGCAGAAATATCGAAGAGAACCACCAAAAATGCTGCCGATTGCCGGAATCGTTCGTTGAAACCAATGTAAACACACCAGCCTCCGCGTTGTCAAGTAAAATGGCTACTGCGCATGTGCGGGTTGCCAAGAAATCGCCATGACGTCATAAACGACGACCTACTAATTTGAACTGATCTATACTTGCTGCGCCATCTGCAGTCATGCGGGTTCCCCATTGAAATGGTCGCGGCTTCATCATCAAAGTTTTTGAACGTGAGTTGAGTGGCCGTCGCTCACTCTCTCGGTCTGGGAGCGACGGCATGTGTTGATCATTGGAAATTCCTCCCCCAGCTCATCCCTCCCACGCACGCGGATGGTTTTCAATGGAAGTTTACTGAGATATGTCTTGTAACGTTGCGTGACGACACGGTCGAGTACACCGCGACATGTCAGGTTATGTTGAATAAATTATTGTGCCAGATACCAGAATTCAAATAAGCATTCGAGAGGTCTTCAGTCACTGACCTACACTCGTCCCCAGTGACCTCGAGCTTAATACTGCCCTACAATGGAAGACTGCAGTATCTGCATATTGCAGTCTTCCCTTGTACAGCCTCTGCAGCCTTTCCTATTCAGTGAAGTGGACAAAGCCAACATGGCCGATTCTTTGCAGTCACATGACCGCTGTGACGTCAGTGTAGAAGCTCTATATTCGCGTGTTTCTACCTGCCCTTTGGGTCCACACAGGAAACAGCTTCAACCGGCAATTTCAAGACACACCGAGGTCAGCGATGGCTGGGCGATGAGATGATTACTGAATCATACCACAGGAAATTAATAGTCTATCGAAGGTTAGACTTCTATTGTACTGATGCAGGAATGAGGTGGTCGCGTAACTAACGCCACGACGTGGCGCTGTCAGTGTAAGACCCGGAAGTCCTATTTTCTAACAATATTTCCATTTACTTCTTGCCCCCAAATAAACCACTCTCTTTGGTTCAATTTTGATTAAATTACACGGCCCTGTTTCATGTTCAAAGTTCTCCATATATCACTGCTTTGTTTCGTCAGAAATGCCACAGGATGCCAATATTGACAACATCTTTTGGGGGAAATTCCCACTGAAAATTGTGTAGAAAAATGTACACATGCTTTGACGGCGCGACGTCAACAGTCAGTACGTCATTCGGGTCTTATACTTGCTGCGCCATCTGCAGTCGTGCGGGTTCCCCATTGAATTGGTCGCGGCTTCATCATCAAAGTTTTTGAACGTGAGTTGAGTGGCCGTCGCTCACTCTCTCGGTCTGGGAGTGACGGCATGTGTTGATCATTGGAAATTCCTCCCCCGAACTCATCCCTCCCACGCGGATGGTTTTCAAAGGAAAGTTTACTGAGATACGTCTTGTAACGTTGCGTGACGACACGGTCGAGTACACAGCGACATGTCAGGTTATGTTGAATAAATTATTGTGCCAGATACCAGAATTCAAATAAGCATTCGAGAGGTCTTCAGTCACTGACCTACACTCGTCCCCAGTGGCCTCGAGCTTAATACTGGTTAATTATGCGCTCTCAACCACTGGCACAGGAGGGGCCAAATCATGTTTCTGAACACTAGATGGCGCAAAATGTCATCAACTAATCAGCGACCAGTATTTCACGCAACTAGGGGAAAACATGAAACATTTTCTTATTGGTCGCTTTGGTCACGTGACAAATATCGTGGCATAGACGTATATATTCCGGACTTTTCGTGTTGTTTTGCACCACTTTTTGGAATACATTCACTGCGAAATGAAAAGTTAACATACTAAACGTCACATACGACCCGATGTGGGACAATACAGCGGTGTAAGTACTTCGCCTTCAGCATTCTTTGGATTGCCGTGATTGCGTCCATAGAAACAACACCGCCTAAGGTTGTTTGAAAGGTGATCGGTCATTCGCTGGTTGATCCCGCGCTTTCGTCAACAACTGGTAGTGACATCTAGTGTTCAGAAATGGACTTTAGCACCAAATGTTTCAGTGGTTGAGGGTGACAGCTTCGAGCGGAGGCCGAGACCACTGAATTATTGAGTGTATCACTGACCCTGCCAGGGCAAGTTATGCCTACTATCCCCCCCCGAATGACCATATTAGCGGAGGCATTGTTGGGCCTTATTTTTCGTATAAAGTCGGTCGTCCGACTTATAACTCAGGCGCCCGACATGCAGGCGGCATTATTTATTTATTTCATAACTCGGGCGCCTGACTTATAACTCGGGCACCCGACTTACGAAAGGCATCATATTTTTTTTCATAAGTCGGGCTCCCGAGTTATAAGTCAGGCGCCCGAGTTAGTCAAAGATTCCACAGAACAGTTTCCGGAGTGGCCGCCGCAATGCATTTACCAGTTGTTGTTAGGAACAAAACGGGATGTTTTATTATTTTTAGTTCACTCTGGACTGACGCGAACAATCCGCTTTAACAGAAAGTGCTTGAAATTCAGCTGGACAGATTATTCTGTAGAATCTTCTGTTTTTTCCAACAGTGTTGCAGCAAGGACATGCGATCAGTACGGTACAGAACTGGTGAACGGTTTGAGTTGGTGAGGTGGCCTTCTGGAAGGAAGTTCAACAACATCGCACTCTATAATCTTGATATTTTGGCCATCATTGAAAAGTCCATTGACACATTCCTTGCTTCCAGTAGAAGTCATCAAGAGCTAAATTTGATATCGGCCCACTAACGCTGAGACCCCCGTTACCTTTCCCTTCGATCGTATGAGATGAATATAAAGTGTAGACAATTCGGATATATTGGGTACCCAATAATCACCCACGGTGAAGAGCAATACATTATTATGTATACAATAAGTCAGATCAGATCGACCAAAAATTGATACTACTATCTATCACTACTACGGAGAGGTTGAGAACTGCGTCCAAGTCACTAGACTGTATGATGAAATAAACGTAACCAATCAGCACTTCATCATAAGTAACAAATGAACAGAGAGCCTTTTATGAGAGTCACAGGGAAGAAGCGTTCTGATTGGTCGATAATATAATTATGCTTCTAACCAGCCAATCAAATTGCCCGTTAGATGCAAATCTTGAAATGGCGTCTGTTGTAGATTGTACGGTTGAGGAAATCAGTACGGGGTGTCAGTACGGTGGTGGTGATTTGAGTAATGATTACATAAATCTAATGCTACTGGCTGCAGAGATTGGGTTAGGTGATTATCAACAGGATATGGGAGCCATTTTGGTCAAGTGAAGTGAGTATCGAAGAGAAAGAGTCTTATTATCGGAGGTGATTATCACTGATTTGATCAGAGAGTGCTGGGGGTCGTAGAGTGGTCACGTCAATCATTCACTCTCAGCCAAAAAGGTTCTTTAAATAGGGAAATAGGGGTTCTTTTTGCCTCAAAAGAAGAACCCCAAGGTTCCGTAAAGAACCCACACTGAAAAGTTTTTCAGTGCGAGAGGGTTCCATATAGAACCTTTCTGTCGCCAAAGAACCCATGGCATAAGGTTCCAGATAGAACCCTTTTCTGAGGGAGAGGTTGTATCTGGAACGTCTAGGGGTTCTTAAACAACCCGAGGGTTCTTAAGTCAGAGGGTTCTCCTGGTGTGGCACCGTGTGGAATGATTCTGAAGCAAACGTGCTCATCCCATCTTGATACGTGCCGATTTAGACGTAGGCGTGCCCATTTCGAAGTGCCCATCTGGATGTCATTCCACACAACAAAGTCATAGGATTAGGAATAATAATTTCACTTGCTGTCGTAGGCCTATACTGCACATCAAAGATTTCAAATCAAGACCTGTTCGACCGAGTCATTGTTACAACAGAAGGCGCTCCTGCCTCGCACCAATCTGTTACGCCGTGCTCACAGGATTGTGGGAAATCAAGATGGCGCCGGGTGATTGACAGCGAACTACTTGGCTTGGCTGATCATGTGATCCCTTGATCCCCGTAGTTACTGGGATCAAAATACCTACAAACCTCGCTTATTATGATAGTTGTTACTTGCCATTGATACAATTATTCACAAAAAAATCTGTAAACATATTTGCATTAAACAACGCCAATAACTTGGATTTATTTTCCAGTTAAGATTCCTACGCTGTGATGAGGTCGCGGACGTACATGTACACGTCGGCCAAATCTTGCCGATGTGATGCGTTCCACGGCTACCATGGCTACACAGGTCTGTGCAAAAGCAGTCTCACGCAAGCAGTCTCGCGCAGCCTGTGTGTACACAATGCGACCGAGTTGGCTAGGACCAGCGCACCCTAGGGGCAGAAATGTAGAAAACCTCGTTGGCTATGACGCCAGTGTTTTCAAATTGTACTCAAAGGTGAAGATTTGAAACTCAGACTTGTTACAGTTAAAACTTACGACTATGTATTTCACCACGCCACATACTGAGAACATCAGGGTCGCTCCCTTCGTTACCGCACACAAACTTTTGATGTTCTCAGGATGCCACGCCGTGGCGCTGCGAGGAACATTGCCCACTCAGTCGGGCTCGATTTCGGTAACACCGCACGTCCTCATCAACCGGTGAGTTCGGAATGTCTCATACTGTTTTTATATGAGAAGTCTTACCGGATACCGTTAAAAACGTTTTTCTTGACTTAATCCGTCTGTTCTTGTTCGGCTTCTCCAAGTTGCAGCAGCGCAAACAGCCCTGAGACTTCTTTTTCTATTGGTGAATGAAGATCTAATAAACGAAATACGCCTCGGAAGGCCATCTGGAAGACGTGAGCCGCCAGTTTTTCGGGAGACTATCCCGACCAATCAGGTGTTCCTGGCGGTTTTTCGTCATGATAATCTAATATACACAATGACATGTCGTCTCGTAGGACGCAGACCAGGAGAAAAACAAGATTATCTTCCACACTGCTCACCTCAAGGCCCGTTTCCACTACAGCGGTTTTCGCCGCGTTTTGCGGCGAGGGTCCGAACGAGCGCTGCGGTTTTCACAAGCATTGGGATAATTAACATGCCATGTATTGTTGAGGCGGCTTTCCATTGGCGCGTTTCCGTGTGCGGAAACGCTAGAAAGCAATAGGGAGTTTTCGCAAAGCCCCCGAAACGCCAACGGGAACGTCTATCCTTTTGTTCGGTGGTCTCCTCGTAGCATCGAACAATGGGTTTGGCATTCGCGTTGGCGTTTCGGGGGATTTGCGAAAACTCTCTATTGTTTTTTTCCGCGGCGTTGGTCACGGCGCGGAAAAAAACAATGCTTTGGAGCGTTTCGTAGGATGCTCCAAACCCTGTGAAAACCGCAACGCTCACTGCGAAACAGCTCTAGTGGTGGTAGTGTAAACGGGACTTTACGGTAGCACAGCCTCAGGTGGGCCTCGGTCTACCGTACCAATTTTCAGATTCCAATAAAAAATCAGTAATTGCACAAAAATAGAAATTTTGTGTTATTTGTTTGAAGTATTGCACGGTTTGGGCGTCATTAGGGAGTTTTCGCAAAGCCCCCGAAACGCCAACGCGAACGCCAAACCCATTGTTCGATGCCACACGAGGGGAGGACCGAACAAAAGGATAGACGTTCGCGTTCGTTTGCATTGGCGTTTCAGGGGGCTTTGCGAAAACTCTATTTGCTGCCTGGACTTCCATATCATGCACGATGACGTTCAAAGATTTCTACAGTCGATGCCCTTTGCCATCGGATAAAAACTCGATCGTTCAGGTAACCTAATTCCGCGGACTATTGGCAAGATTCACTCAGTGCTATCAACAAGAATTATGCTCAGACATTCGCTTGGGCGGACAATGTTCCGATGTAAAAAAAGTCACTGTGCGTCGCAGCAGAAAATGTTGGAGATAATTCTAACGTAGCGCTGAAACCACGTGACCATCACGCGAGATATTCATTTGAACATCCAGAAGATTAAGCATCAACGACCTTGACCTTGACCTTGACCTTGACCATTTTAGGCCACGGATTAGTACGCATCGCTGTGTCTGTCGGTCTGTCTGTCTCTCATTCTGTCCCCCTCTCTCTCTGCCGGACTAAGTGGGCGAGCCAGAAAATTAATTTCTAATCAATAGTCCCTCAAGCGCACTCTGTAAGTTAGTACCGCTTTATCAAATATGGATTTCTAAATACTGGCGGTTTTTCGTCATGATAATCTAATATACACAATGACATGTCGTCTCGTAGGACGCAGACCAGGAGAAAAACAAGATTATCTTCCACATCCACTGCTCACCTCAAGGCCCGTTTCCACTACAGCGGTTTCCGCCGCGTTTTGCGGCGAGGATCCGAACGAGCGCTGCGGTTTTCACAAGCATTGGGATAATTAACATGCCGTGTATTATTAAGGGTTATGAAAAGTGACTCGAAATCTCGAAATTGTGACGCAAAAATCTGACTAACTGCACACTGAATTGAGAAAATAAGGCTCGGGGCACCTTCTTATGACGGTTCCCGAGGGCCCCCGAGCCTTGTTTTCCCAATTTTTTGTGCACTTAGTCAGATTTTTTGCGTCAAAAATTCGAGATTTCGAGTAACTTTACATAACCCTTAAGGCGGCTTTCCATTGGAGCGATTCCGTGCGCGCCGCCGCTAGAAAGCAATAGGGAGTTTTCGCAAAGCCCCCGTAACGCCAACGCGAACGCCAAACCCATTGTTCGCTGCCACGAAGAGAGCACCGAACAAAAGGATAGACGTTCACGTTAGCGTTTCGGGGGCTTTGCGAAAACTCTATATTATTTTTTCCGTGGCGTTGGTCACGGCGCGGAAAAAACAATGCTTTGGAGCGTTTCCGTCGTAGGATGCTCCAAACCATGTGAAAACCGCAACGCTCACTGAAAACGCGGTGGAAACAGCTCTATGGTGGTAGTGTAAACGGGACTTTACGGTAGCACAGCCTCAGATGGGCCTAGGTCTACCGCACCTCTGCTTCGCGTATGAGGGACTTTGGACGTCATTAGGGAGTTTTCGCAAAGCCCCCGAAACGCCAACGCGAACGCCTAACCCATTGTTCGATGCCACACGAGGGGAGGACAGAACAAAAGGATAGACGTTCGCGTTCGTTTGCGTTGGCGTTTCAGGGGTATTTGCGAAAACTCTATTTGCTGCCTGGACTTCCATATCATGCACGATGACGTTCGAAGATTTCTACAGTCGATGCCCTTTGCCATCGGATAAAAACTCGATCGTTCAGGTAACCTAATTCCGCGGACTATTGGCAAGATTCACTCAGTGCTATCAACAAGAATTATGCTCAGACATTCGCTTGGGCGGACAATGTTCCGATGTAAAAAAAGTCACTGTGCGTCGCAGCAGAGAATGTTGGAGATAATCTAACGTAGCGCCGAAACCACGTGACCATCACGCGAGATATTCATTTGAACATCCAGAAGATTAAGCATCAACGACCTTGACATGACCTTGAGCTTGACCTTGACCTTGACCATTTTAGGCCACGGATTACTACGCATCGCTGTGTCTGTCAGTCCGTCTGTCTCTCTTTCTGTCCCCCTCTCTCTCTGACGGAGTGGGCGAGCCAGAAAATTAATTTCTAATCAATAGTCCCTCAAGCGCACTCTGTAAGTTAGTACCGCTTTATCAAATATGGATTTCTAAATCTAAGACAACAAGATTAATGAAATAGCTTTTGTGATATCATCAGCTCACTGACGATCAATCTCCAGCCGGAGGCGCTCATTAATACAAGCTTTACTATAAAATCAATGTATCGTTCACACTCCTTGGCCATCAACAAATGTTACATCGTCTAACAAAGTGGGCTATATCACCAATAAGACCTGTGACGGCCATTTCCTGACAACCTCGAGCCCAACCCACGCTCACACATTCCTGGAGACGAGATTTGAGGCCAATATATGAGAGAGACCATCCTTGAGGAAGTAACCCTCGGGAACTAATTGTCAACGTTGTCCCGTCAGCGACCAGGTGTAACGTTTTTCAGTGTGGCCAGTGTGCCAGTGTGACATTACAATAGACTGACGGAATAAGCGGTGACTNCCAGCAATCGACCTTCCCGACAAACGGGGGCGGTCTTGACTTTGATGTGTGGTCGGCGCGTGCAACACAAGCCGAGGGTCTAAATCATCACCCACCTGCCTCGGACAGACACCCTGTGAGCGCCATCAATCACGGTCCAAGCCATCGACCATCCCAAACACGTGTAATATCTCCAATGTTAATAGGATTATTGCCATTCATCAACTACCTCATGTCTTCGGTTGAATGCTGACCTGTCCACATCAAGTGCGATCTACTGTGTTGGTTAGGCCCAAAGTGAGCAGGGTCTTTTGTTTAACTAGTGGTGGCGTTTAGCGACTGCCACCACCTTCATGTAAATGACAATCCCCAAGTAATGTGTACAGCACAGGAGGAACGTAACATCACTTTGTACGACCGAAGACGTCAAAATCAGAGCAAAGCAATAGGAGCTGTCAGCTGTCAGTGAGTTGACCAATAGGTGTCACTACGGCCCATCCAATGCATACAGCGGACCCATTCATTCTTGACTGAGCACCAATCAAGAGAAGTTTCTTTTGCATTGGTCCGCTAGAACTTTGCCGACATCTTTTGGCCTATTTCGCGTGAAGACGTCCTTAAAGCAGTGCAACAGGGAATGGACGAAACGTCGAAAAAGTACAACCGCTCACAGCGCCTCCAATCGGTGGTAGTTCTGCAGCTTCCTCATTGTGAAAAAAACTAATGGGGATCATAACGATAACTATGATAGAGGGCAGCACATAGTAACCAGGGCCCGGTTGCACAAAAGCATACTAGGCGTAGTATCATTCTATCTCCTAGTTGGGTTTTAACTTCGTATACAAACGCATAGTAAGTTAGAAGCCAACTAGGAGATAGAATGATACTAGGCCTAGTATGCATTTGTGCAACCGGGCCCTGGTCCTATACAATGGATGCATTTTGTGTGTGGGAAATTGATCAGGACCTGAATGTCCCTTTCAATAGGAGCTGTCAGCGAGTTGACCAATAGGTGTCACTACGGCCCAATTCAATGCATGTAGCGCACCCATTCATTCTTTACCGAGCACCACTCACGTGCATTAATTAATTAATTAATTAAATTAATTTTCCTGTGTATTGGTCCGCTAGAACTTTGCTGCCATCTTTTGGCAATAAGCGCGGCTGACTGCACTGTAAAAACGAATGGGCTCGAGAGACCCGTGATTTTGTCCACTACCTGGACACATGGGTTTGAAATGGGTTCAATGGAGAATGGGTCCATGGTACCCAGGATATTTGTTCTTCGAGCCTGAAACGGACAGGTCTATAGGTTCAGTAACCCATAATGAGAGTTTCATAGGTCACTTTGGCCCATCTACAAATGCTACCGTGGGGTGTTGGCACCCATGAGCAGCAATAGTAGATGGGCCAAAGTGACCTATGAAACTGGTCATTAAAAAGACATTATGGGTTACTGGAACCTAAGGACCTCCTCATTTCAGGCTCGAAGAACAAATATTCTGGGTAGGTAGGCTACCATCGACCCATTCTCATCTCAAACCCACGTGTCCAGGTAGTGGACAAAATCATTGGTCTCTCGAGCCCATTGGTTTTTACAGTGTGCTCCTATTCAATAGCTTTAACCACTAGTGACGCCTATTGAGGCAGTGAGTTAGGGTCCTCATTAGTCCGGTTCACACATTCGATTTTATCATAAATGTTTCGTTTATCACAAAGAAATTAGGTCACGTCTCTGTTTCTGTTGAGGTTTTTTCAGAATGTCCCGGATGTCCACGATGACAACGTTTTTTAATGAATTATCAATTATTAGAAATAGATGGGATCGTTGCCATCGGGAATAATAAGAGATATTTTTGAGGGAAAAAATGATTGCAATAGAAAACATGCTGTTCTCTTTGAAATATTATTCATAAGTAATGTGTAATACTCGGATGTGAATTGATATATTACCCAGGTGTCAACTCAAAGATGTGCCCGAGGTTTACAAGGAAAGCAGCGGCACTATGAAAAAGAAGTGCTCTTTTTGTCACATTGACAAGTTGTGAATAAAAATGCAAATATTTGAAAGCTGCGGGCAAATGAAATAATGTAAACTGATGTGCCGAGACAAGCGGCACTGTGACAGACAGTTGCCCTAGGGCGCGGTCCGACCGGCCATCGAACCCAGGCACATCTTCACCTCCGTCCGGTTGAATTCAGATACAGAAGCAGAAATCCAAGCCAGACAAACCGGCGGTAACTTTGCGGAGGAGGGATCGAACTCAACAGAAATAGGAGACGATCACGTTAAGCCAGGCGTACATCGCACTGACTGGAAGCAACTGATCTGGGGCCGGTTGCACAAAGTCTAAGAAAAAACTTAAGTCTGAAATGAAGTCATCTGATTTGCTGAAACCTGGTCACATGATGACTTAAAGGAGCTCGACGTCCAAGTTGTAAACAAACTGGTTTGTTTACAAACAGTGGCCAGCAAACTAGTTTTATTCCTTCGTGAAGGTGGCAGCACCAGTAGCGCCCCGTGATCGTTAGACTGGTGCCCGGTCCAATGCAACTCATTCACGATATTCACGTCAGTACATATCACCGACAATAGGTGGCAGCACCGCAGGCGTCGCGTGGATAGAGAACCAGTGAGCGAGTGTTTACAACTTGGACGTCCAGCTCCTTTAAGTCCAACTTTAGACTTAAGATAGGCCTACTTTGTGAAACTGGGCCCTGATCAGTCGCTGGTGATGTACGCGCTGCGCGCACATCGCAAATTCAGCAACTCAGTAAAACTAGGAGGATCCAATCAGTCGTCATGTCCTGACCGCGTACATCGCACTTGCGACTGGCAGCAACTCGGGTAACATCCGGGGCGTTGGGACTCGATGAGACTCGGTTTTGTTCAGAAAACTGGTACTGATCAGTCACAAGCCCGCGTACATCGCAGCGACTGAACGATATAAACTGAGTACAGCTAGTAGCTAGAAAGTTGAACATGTGCAACTGGCGGCGATTGGCAAAATCTCAGTTCCAGCCAGTCGCAAGGGTGCGTACATCGACCGTTTCTGGCGACCGATCAGTCGCCTCCAGTTCCAGCTGGATCCTCCCAGTCGCCAGGTAGCTCAGTGGTGACTAGTTGTTTCCAGTCGCAAGTGGGATGTAAAGCCCCTGTCACATATCCACTCCGGGGCCCGTACGGCGAGTAAAACAGACAGATTGCCCCTGATCCCCGGGGAATGAAAACCTAGAAATGAAAATGAACATGAAAATGAAAATGAAAATCGTAATGGACCCATACTGTCTCTAAAATCCACGGCAACCCGCTGGGTGGGGAAAATCGTACGGGGTTTGGTTGATATGTGACGGTGGCGTACGCTAGGCTCTGCTCATGTCAAACACGCGGGTGACGTTTCGACAAAATATTTAACTCCGGTTTGTTCTTTTCTAACAACCGATCCCACAAGGCGTAATCCACCCTAATCCTGGGCAACGGGCATTGTGGTGTGACCTCACATATACTGAGAGGTCACATTACGTATGCTGAGGTCGACACCTCCGCTGAAGAGCTTCCCAAGGCTTCATGTTTCTTTGTACAGCAACGAGAACGTTATTCTTAACAGATGTTTACCATTATAAGATTTCGTCGAGAGAAACGACTTGT
>NMRB01001078.1:172317-184577 GCA_002633025.1 Notospermus geniculatus | reverse complement strand
TATATCCAGGTTTGATGATTTTTTGTAAAAAGAATTTTAAAAAGCACTGGTTAGTATTTCAAATTGATTATTTTGACTCGTGCTGCCACCTACACTTAGTCCAAGATTCCTGGATTAGCAACCGAAGCTGATTCCAGGGGTTAGTGAGCGAGTGGTCCGAGGTTGTCTGAGCGAACTATACCCCTGGGGACGAGGTTGTGGTCCCAGCGTTAGCCATGAGGAACAAATAATGGTGAATTGCCCATTGTGAGCCAACTTCTGCGAGAAAACTCTCACGTTGAGAGGCGCCTTTACGCTTTGGAAGGGTGTCAGTACAAAATTTATGTAATAGACTCTATTTTATGTAATTCTGGCGGTTAGCTGATCAATGCCGCAGAACGTGTGACTAGAACACAGGGCTAAATTCTCATAGTGTGTAATTTACTTTGGTATTGTTCAATTCACGCTGGGGCTGACGTATGTGCGACATGTTTTTCTGCACAAAAAGACTGATCACTTCCTGTCATAATGTCCACATGAAACACTTCTCAGCTCAATTCGGCGCGGATTGGGGAAACTCAAGGGTGACGCCAACCCATCCGTCATCATCACGAGTATTGTTGACAAGTGTGAATTATGTTTAATACCATGAATTTCGTTCACAGCGAATGACTGCCTTTCAAAGTACATTTTTCTCTGTTTTCAGCGAGGTGGATAGCGGGCTTCAGACTGTAATTGTGATACTTTGTGGAACAGGCCTCGTTCAAGAAGTGAATCTGCTCTCTACGTCATCAAAAGTTGAGAAACGCCATGGACCAATTAGACTGGTCCCCTGTCGTAGTTCTCGCTTCACTACTAGTAGTGGAGGAAAGGAGCGGTACGACAGGGGACCAGTCTATGGACCAATGAAATCGTACACGTGATGGGGGCACACCAGTAAGAGAAATCCAAGCTATTTTCTCTTAAATAGACGACATTATACCATCCTGTTACTCGCACCCAGAAGCTCCGATGATTGTAATATTTGGGGGTTACAAGGACCTCAGCTAGATTTTCAAACCATAAAATTTTCGCTGTGGGTTGACCGTGATAATAGAGAGTTTTCGCAAAGCCCCCGAAACGCCAACGCGAACGTCTAGCCTATTGTTCGGTGCTCTTCGTGGCGTCGAACAATGGGATTGGCGTTCGCGTGGGCATTTCGGGGGCTTTGCGAAAACTCTGTAATATCAGGGTTAGGGGGTCCAAACCCGAGAGGGGTCACTGATCAGAGGAGAGAAGCAGTGAGCTGGCTGCCAGAGCCCATAGCAGTGAATCGCCCCTGCGGAGGAGGAATCTAAGACATACAGCATTTCCAAAACTCTTACAAACACTATATCAATTCATATTTAACAAAAAGAGGATTAAGAAAAATATCCAAACCGAATAAATCGTGTTAAAGGGGAAATACCGATTTTAATAATACTACATGTACTTTTAGCTCGTATACAATCTGGCCCTGATTGGTCAATTACTGGTGTGTAACCTAATACGCACGGCGGCGACATGACGTCATTCTCGGTCGCGTTGCGTCTCTTCTGCCCGGATAGCAACGCTCAAAGCTGGTCTCTTTCTCTTCTTCAAATGTAAGATTTCACGATCCGTTTCTTATCAACCTCTCCGCATTACCGTATGCCTGAGGTGCAAGAAGGCCCGCGCGTGGGTGATGATCCAACAGGGAAGAAGGAAGTTCCGCTCAAATCCGGGCTTAATCACTATGACTACTAAAGGATGGGTGGCAGTTTTGGTATTTACAGGGTTCTATTCACAAGAGTGCTGATCATACTAAGGCGAGGTTAAGAAATTGAAAGATCGACGTAAACGATACGACAATAGACAGGATTAGCACCTTTCCGACTCTGACTCCGACTTCAACTATACGAGAACGAATTGCAGTCCGCTGTGGACATCCTTGATTAAAACGAGTTGGCAATCTGAACGTCAGAGAACGATTCGTGCCAACATCGTATCTCTGACGTATATCAGACAGCGCCATATTGCTCCGGGATCTACTTCTTCGGTCATGCTCGACAAGACTGTTCAAATCTATCGATCTGAATGATCAAAGTTACCAATTGGGCATTGTGAGTGTTGCTACACATAAAATGAAATGGCCAGGGCCATTGTGCTCACCTCTGTGATAAGTCTCCATGGTTAAGTGTGAAACTGTGACTCTCATGGTCAATGTTGAGGATCAGTACAGATAAGATAAAGCTGAACACACCAAGAAGTATTTTATGATCTGATCAGTATGATCAGTCAATGACATAAACTCAGGTGATGGCACCCAGAAGGAGTACAATTTCTGAATACAATGAATACAAGTGGTATTTGTGAACAAACTGCTTTCCTGTCTAGGTCACAGTCTCATGTCAAAAATTCTATTTTTCAAGATGGCCACCAGGTGGCCACACGTGACGTTCGCTGGGACTGAAATTTTAGCAGGAATGTACAGGATACTTGCATAGATATTTAGACAACATTGAAACATCGTAACATTTACTACCGATGAGATATGGCCAAAGTCAATTTTTCAAGATGGCCGCCTGGCAGCCATGTTGAAGTCCAATCGAACCGAAATTTGGCATATAAGTAGACGGTACCAAGACACATATTTAGGCACGGTTAAAGCATCCTAGCTACCCCTATTTATGAGGTGTTGGCCGAAGTCCATTTTTCAAGATGGCTCCCTGGCGGCCATATTTGACGTTGAATCTCACTGAAATTTACCATATATTTATATGGTACCTAGATACATATTTTGACAACGTTAAAACATCCTACCTACTCCTATTTATAAAATGTGGGTCAAAGTCCATTTTTCAAGATGGCTTCCTGGCGGCCATATTTGAAGTCCGATCGGGTTGAAATTTGGTGCATTTGTGCAGGGTGCCTAGATATATCTTCACACCAAATCACAACACTCTATGTCAAATAGCCATGAAATGTGCCACCAAAGAGTGAATTTTGAACTTTGACCTCTGTGACCTTGAAAAGTAGGTCAAATCAAAAACCCGGGATTTATGTGATGTAGTCTCATCAGAAGAACCCACCATAAAAGTTTCGTGGTTCTTGCTCGCAGCGTTCAGGAGATATGGTCAAAAGAAGGTTTTCACAAAGCGCCCCCTACAGGCCAGAGCGTACAAACAGCAGCGCTAAGTTTCGGTCCAGAGATAGTTTTTACCAATAGTTTTTTACAAATTTCAAGTTTGTAGCCCAAGCGGTTTAGAAACGTGCCACCCCTGTTAACGACGACGGACGACGGACGACGCCGGACGACACCGGACGACGACGGACGACGGACGACACACCATGGGAGAAGCTCACCTCACAGAGGTGAGCTAAAAATGAGTTAGCATGTTACCTTACCTGATGAAGGGTCACTCACGCTATAGCAGCAGGTTGAACTTCTCAAGTGGCGAAGTGAAGGCTGGTCGGCCATTTTGTTTCGACATTGTAACGTTGTCCATCCTCGGTGTTATCATGCCTAAAATGTGCCTTAATCCACTGAATAACTTCAGATTCTACAATAAATAAAATCATCCCACCGATATAATGCGCAAAGAACCCATTTATACGTGAAAAAGTATCAGCATTGGTCTGCACTATATCATCAAGTGCGGAAGGTTACGGTCAATGTCACAGACGACCCACTCACTGCGGCGAATCACTGAATTATCTCGTGATTTGCGAGATGATTACTACGCCGAGGCTCCTATATACAGTCGAGGTAGGTTACGATGGCCGCCCGAATGTAGCCGACTACCTCCGAAGATGACGTCGATTGACGAGTTGGTAGACGTTTTCAATTCATCAAACACCATAATATGGTGTATATTATACTGAAGGCAGACAAATTTGGCCTTATAAATCGGAAATACGGATAAATTATGAATATTGAACTCGTAATCCTACGACTTGAAATACGACTATGATAGTGGCGATTTACATGTAGGTGCACTTCCGATTACGAGTCAAAATTATTCTGCCACAAAGTTATGGCATTTTACGATTTGCAAACGTCTATCAAAATCGTTTTTATCTAGGATGACGACAGCGGACTGCAATTCGTTCTCGTAGTTGTAGTCGGAGTCGGAGTCGGAAAGGTGCTAATCCTGTCTAATGACGTAACACTCCATTCAAAATCTGTAATGGGACGGGAATTTGAATGCCACGTGACGTCATTGCCAGGCGAAAGATGCTGTTCCCAATCCAACATGCTTCCAATCATGACGCATTAAGGGGCCGTCTCAAAATTGTTCTGATGCCAAAAAGGACGAAGTGACTTCGTCTTGGGGAGGGGTTCTCAATTTGGGGAAGCCTACTTCGTTTTTGATAAAATTGGCATCACTCTTTTTTTCCAGGAGAATGACTTTTTACAGTCCACTCTCGTTATACCGCCAGGGTATTGTTGTTGGCAATGTTGAAATGCCTTCAACCGAGGAAGCCAATTGTCTGTGGCGGAATATCGAGGGGCGGTATAACGAGAGTGGACTGCATATGCTTTCTTGGCTTAATAGTGTCTTCACATGTTTTTCTTTATCATCTTTCCATGCCTACCGTCCCTACACGGATGAAGCCAAAATGTCAAGTGCCCACTTTATCTTTTCAAGGGGGAGGGGTCAGGGAAGAGATGAAGTCACTTCGTCTTATTTGGCACCAATGTAATTTTGAGACGGCCCCTAAGTATTGTTATACTCACACAACAGGATGGAGCTTAAACGTGATCTAACTGCAGACAAGATTTAAAATGTTCCCTTTCACTAACTCCTGTTTGGCAAGCTTTACCATGTATCACAATATGAAGTATCTGTATACTTAAATCGTGTCAATTTGAAGCCACCCGCGGATTTAGAAGGAAGAGAGAAAGGCTTAACCTGTCACTGGTAAAGCTACCGGTAAACGGTCGGAGATGGGAATGTTATCTTCTCTGTAGCCGTGATATGTAAACAGAACTTGAGGGAAGACAGTTTGAATGAGGAACCGCTTTTTATCCCGATAGGGCGGCGCTGCGACCGAAGACGTCAAAAATAGAGCAATGCAATGCAATGACGCCGCTTCACGACGTCCTTGACGCAGCGCAAGAGGGCAAGACGTCGTAAAAGTGGTACGCTACAACGCTTAGGTTTTTGCTCACAGTACGGTGGCCCATAACGGACATTTATTTTTCATGTTATATTTGTATTTTGTTCATACTTTTCTCCGTGGAATAAACTTTATTCCGTAGAGTAACCTTTTCTCCGCGTGCAGTAAACTTTTCTCCACGTGGAGTAAAATTTCCTCCGCGTGGAGCAAACTTTTCTCCACGTGGAGTAAACGTATCTCCGCGTGGAGTAAACATTTCTCCGCGGAAATAACTACATTCCGTGGACTTATCTCCTAACTTATCATCATACATTTGTTCAAAACATTAAATGTTCAAATGTATACATTTGAACAAATGTATACATTTGTACAAAACACCATCATACATTTGTATGATGACGTTTGAACATCATCATACATGTTGGGTGCTATTCAAGTTTTGTTGGGGAAACGGTCCACACGATCATACATTTGTCCATGAACATCATCATACAAAATGTATGATGATGTTTTGAACAAATGTATGATCGTGTAGACGGACCGAGACTCACTGGAACTTTCAGCTGCCACTGTTTATATCTTTTAAATTATATACAAAGGAGGAAGTTCAGGAAATAACGCTTTGAGAGTTGGGTCACGCAGAAGAGCAATTCTGAGCTAGATGAGAAATTTTCTACAATAATTATTATCTATCACTGTATTTTCGTTGGATTGTTTCCGACTGCACGCACCGTCTTTTGTACGTTTTTCTTTCGCCACTAAATTATGGACCATCCATTATATTACCTTCGCGTTTTGGTCCTGCGCTTGTGGCCACAAGGCATGCATGTGCTGGGCTGGGGTGTGTTTTGGCGCTGGAGGGGCTTTGAAAATATGGGCCCTGATGTTTTATCAATTAACTTATTGCCTTCGCGGATACTCTCCTATTTATCGTATGCTCAGTTTCCCTTCACCTATGTCTTGATACTTTGGGTGGCTGCCAGCCCACTTATCATCCATTCTTGTTGTTTCATTTGTATTTTTTGTTTGTTCCTTCTGTTATAAGGGCCAATAATGCCTTGGCTTCGGCCCTTCACTACCTGTAACTTTATATCTTTTAGTGTAAATAAACAAATGAAAATAAAAAAAATAAATAAAAAAAAACCTTCGCTATACAACCAATGCACTTTCTGCGCATGCGTACTAATAATTTCAAGTCCAACGATTCAATCTCGTACCCAGAGTTCAATGCCACATTAAACTCTGGAAAGGGCTAGACCGGTACTACTTTTGCACAAGGCAAATGCATTGCTGACGGCGGATGGATTTCTGACCGTTGCACAACCAATTGCGTAGGGATTCGAAAGAGTTCGTATTTTATTCCTCAATAAAACATTTATTCGCCAACGGAATGTTAAAATAGTGGTATTTTTACAAATACTGGAACAAATTCTAATTTTCGGTATGATTACTTTATCAAATGATTTGTAAAATCGATGAGCACAAGAATCTTGTGCTGGGTTCCAGCCCTTTTCAGAGGTCTTAGCCAAGGAACGATGGTGGCGACCTCTTCAGTTTGCCAACGATTACGAACGAAGAGACTAAAGCCTGGGTCACAAATGCCACCGGGCGCCGTACGATTTTCCCCACCCAGCGGCTTGCTGTGGATTTTTGAGACTGAAACTCAGATCGAAGCTGAATTATGCCGAAATCGCCTCAATGGATAAGCGGAAATTAAACTAGATCAAACTGGGCACCGTAGAAATTTACTCGCCGTACGGTCGCCGTACGGGCCCCGGAGTGGATATGTGACCTAGGCTTAAGACCCAAGCCGGTGTAACGTTTTTGAGCGTTCCCCATCTGCGAGTGTTCCCCTGCTATTGTCTGACGGAATAAGCTGCGACTCGACAATGGAGGACACACAGAGAAACGTGTCGATCTATCTGCCAGTGTTTCCAGAACAATAGGGGGAACACTGACACACGGAAACACTGAAAAACTTTACACCTGTCAAATAGTCTTACTTGATGCTGATGCTGATGCTGATGCTGAAAAAGGCAAGTGACGCATCAACGACAATGCATGATGTGGGTAAGCCCATGCTACGCTGGAATTTGTTCCATTGAAAGAATCATGAGATACGCTCTCAGTAACTGTAGGCCTAATCCCTGAATATGAATTCAAAGAGGAAAGTTTCCTGACAACAAAGGGATTGACGTCATTTGCGTGAATTGCTGTACGTTTGACCTTATGTGATCCTGCCGTATTCGTGTTTCATACTGTACACTAAATGTGTAAACTTGGGTGATGTGAAACCCTTTGAATAGAGCGCAAGCGGAAATACATGTAGAATGTTATTTTGGTTCCCACCAAGACAGAGCCGTGACTCCCACAAGGTTCATTGGCACACGGAATTGGTCCGATTCAGGTCTGCAAAAAATCTATCAAATGGGTTTCAGCGTTGTCGTATCCGGAAAACTAGGGGCAAACGGACTGGAAACGGATCGGTTCCGTGTGCCAATGAACCTTAGGCTTCCTTTACATGGAAGTATACAGTACACGAAAATGCCGGTTAACAATGGCTTCACGGTGGTGAATCCTCGGAATGCCTTTGTTAACCCGCGTTTTCGTATACCGAATATTTCTATGTAAGGGAAGCCTTAGGCCCCTATTACATAGAAGTATACGGTATACGAAAACGCTGGTTAACAAAGACTTCAAATGAGTTCACGACCGTGAAACCATTGTTAACCGGTGTTTTCGTATACCGTATACTTCTATGTAATATGGGCCTCAGGCTTCCGTTACATAGAAGTATACGGTATACAAAAACGCCGGTTAACAATGGCTTCACGGTGGTGAATCCTCGGAATGCCTTTGTTAACCGGCGTTTTCGTTTACCGTATACTTCTATGTAACGGAAGCCTTACATAGAAGAATACGGTATACGAAAACGCCGGTTAACAATGGCCTCACGGTCGTGAATCCATTTAAAGCCATTGTTAACCGGCGTTTTCGTATACTGTGTACTTCTACGTAATGTAATTCTAAGGCAGGTGTGACAGAAATCAGCGTCCTAGGAATGCCGATCCTCCAAACAATAGCCCGCTATTGTAAGGTTATATTCGAATGGTCATGGCCTCTCTAGCCATATATTCTAATCCCCCGCTGAACAATAAAACCATACTTTGATTCCAGGGGGACTTGGATTCCACCGGGTATACAGCTACACGGTACACGGACATGCCGGCGAACAATGGCTCCACAAAGGATTCAAGACCATGAAACCTTCGTTTGCCGACGTGTCGGTGTAGCGTGTAGTTCTATGTGAACCCTGCATAAGGCTGCAATCACATAGAGCTACACGCTACACGGACACGCCGGTTAACAATGGCTTCACGGTCGCGAGCCCTTTGTGAAGCCAATAGAGAGTTTTCGCAAAGCCCCCGAATCGCCAACGCGAACGCCAAACCCATTGTTCGATGCCAAGAACAGAGCACCAAACAATTGGATAGACGTTCGCGTCGGCGTTTCGGCGGCTTTGCGAAAACTCTCTATTGTTAACCGGCGTGCCCGTGTAGCTCTATGTGATTGCAGCCTAAATCTATGTGATTGCAGGCTAAAGCATAAATAGTAACATCATGTCTGCTGGGGAGAGTGGAAATCATGTCAGTGAGGTGAGTCGCTGACATAAAACTCGCAGAGATGACGTAGCACACATAGGTTTCAGCTCACAGACTGACTCGCAAAGATGATCTCATTAGGGAGGTTAAAGATAATGTATCACGACTTCATTGTTTACATTCAGTGTTTGTAAACATGGATGTTTACGTAATGTTATTTTGGACTTTTGGGACATGCCAACCGAACAAATTAAATACTTTCGGTATCAGAAGAATTTCTAGAGGGACTTCCCACCAACAAATTACTCATTAGACAAAGAAAGACTGGACATAAACAAACAAAATGTAAATAAACAATGATTTTCGTGGCCCGCGAAAATACCCGTGATACATTATCTTTAAGATAACTTTCCGAGTCCCGACTCCGACTCCAGAGGATTCCTTTTGGGGGAACTACGTCATCAACTACAAGGGTTTTTTTCAAAGCAATGGTGTTTTCTCATTCAGGAGAACGAATAGAACCCGCCTGGGTGGTAAATTTCTCCGACTTGGAAAATCCGACAATTTTAGCACCTTGGAGTCAGAGTCGGAGTGGGAGTCGGACCAGATCTTAACCTCGCTATTGAAATGATCCGCACCTGTGCTGCAGGTGTGAAAGGAATCCAAGTCCCCCCTGGACTCAAAGTCCGGTCTTATTGTTCAGCGAGGGATTAGAATATCATGGCTAGGGAGACCATGACCATTCAAATGTAACCTGTTAGTGTTTGGCGGATCTGCATTCCTAGGACGCTCATTCCTGTCACACCTGCTTTAGAATAAGACGGTGTACGCTCCTTGGGAACCCCGGTGTTATGACGTCAGCAATCGCTCACATTAGCATAATGGCCCCTAATCCTCACTGTCAATTGTAATGAACGCAGTTAACCCAAGGACGGGATTGATGTTTTTCTTCTATCACCATAGGGATCGAAGACACGAGGGATTCTGAGAATAAAAACGTCACTCTAGCCGATTTAGCGCCAGAACTTCCATAAACGGCATCAAAATGACGCCCCCGGCCGACGAGCCGCCATATTGAATCGTCCTCAGTCGTGTGATACGAATAGAAATCCTGACGTACCAATGTCCGACTACCAACCATTCCAACAGCGTACCTCTCAGTTTGACACAGCAGCTGACGACAGCAGGCCACCCTGACTCGGTGTGACAGGAAGAGTTGTCCTGAAGCATGAATGTCACGGTTCTGATGTGGACAGGCATACTGCAAGTGTTTGTAGGTGTCAATAGTCTTACCATCTTTTCTGATCCTTAAGATACCCTCACCATGTCGCTTACAGTCGGATTTTCTCGGTGTGATAGGAAGGGTTGTCCTGAAGCATGAATGTCACGGTTCTGATGGATTTAGCATCGCCAAAATTACTGTGGATAGGCATACTGCAAGTGTTTGTAGGTGTCAATAGTCTGTCCATCTTTTCTGATCCTTAAGATACCCTCACCATGTCACTTACAGTCGGATTTTCTCCAGAGGGCTTATCAGCTAATTATCCTCGCTGATAGAAAGGATGCGCCCTGATTGGAGGCGACTGGTGCTCAGATGTGACATGAATACTAAACAACCCGAAGGAGAAGAGACGGTAGACAATAACAACCCTGTGGAGGGTGACAGACCGGAATAATCTTACACAGATGTTCACTGACATACAAAGGTCACACATTACAACGACATCTTTCAGCCGAATTTCGCTTTTAGCCGACATTGGTTGTGAATACTTAAGCCTGCCGCATACTGGAGCTATCTGCTCAGCAAAACGTTAGTCGAGACCGTTTGCTGTATGCGCGTGTTTTCGGTGAGTTTTCTGCCTCGCAAGGCCTGAAGCAAGGTTCATTGGCGCACGGATCCGATCCGTTTCCAGTCCGTTTGCCCCGAGTTTTCCGGATAAACCAACGCTGAAGTCCATTTGATAGATTTTTTACGGACCAGAATCGGACGAATTCCGTGTGCCAATGAACCTTGCTTAAGCCACTGGAGCTATCTGCTGAGCAAAAAGTTACTCGAGACCGTTTGCTCAGCAGCTAGCTCACCGAAAAGTACGCGCACAGGCGAGCTTTCTGCCTCGCGAGGCAAAAAACTCAACGAAATTACGCGGCAGGCTTTAGGGAGTGCTGCCACTAGAAAGCCGAGCACAAACCTGAGGTAATAATATACTGAATAAATCTGACGGTACCCTCTCTAACCACCCGCAACTCAATCGAATAAGAACGGCCCACGCTGAATCGCTCCAAGATCCTGTTCAAGTATGTCGTACAAAATACGCCTTGGAATGCGGCATTACTGTAAACTCATGTTGCAGCCGCCTCTGCCTGATAGATGGCAGCACCGTTTTGGTAATGGTCTATTCCGTAAGGGGGCTGTCGTCTAGAAACTTGTGACACACTTCCCCAATTTACATGTACACAGACTAGAATTTGTAGAAAAGACCAGCAGTTGAGAAAGTGTATGGTACGGTACGTGAAGAATATGAAATAATAAGGGGTTTTTAAGGTGAAAGATATAGCTTCCTACCGGACTCGAACCCTCGACCCTCGCACGTACGGTACGTGGTTAGAGATGGTAAATACATACCACCCTGTCGGCTGTTTGTGCGTATACGAGTTCTATGTTCGGAGACTATGGACAAATGTTATTTAGTATAGACCTATTTATCCTTACCTCAAAGTTTATCCTGGCTACATTTGACACTGGTCCACCTGCATCAAGTAAAGGTAAATTGCTTTCTGAAACCACTTACACTAGGTAAAGCTAACACCGGCAAGTCTACATCATGATCATGATGAATGAAACTGCAGTCTGGTTATTTGTCTTGGCAACATAAATCACACCGAAGGAAGCACAAGCAACTGAGAATTCTTAGCTTTTTGCCCATCAGGTCGTGTTACGTAAATGGTAACGTTCAGTTTTCTCATCTGGGAACCATCCTCCCACAAGGTGTGCAGGTTTCAGTGAAAGATTGGCTTTTAGTTCATCACGGCTGTGTTGTTGGTTCACGTGGGCCTATAGTCCCTTTAAGTGACCATTATATTGGGTCCAAATTGAGCTTTCGACGGATTTTTCAGCACTAAAACATTAGCGTATCTCAAGACAATGAGCTGGGATATGTTAGTTTTTATGCCTAGAAGTGTCCCGGCTATTTATTATGGCGATTATTTCACGATTAATACGTTTTTTTCTCGGTATTTTGTGGTTTTCTAGAGATTTCATAATTAAGAAGGCCGGGTTTATTTGGCAAGCATGCTTGCCGAGCAGTTCCTTTTTTCGCTCTTATTTAGCAAGCATGCTTGCCATCTAATGCTGAAAAATGTCCCTATTTGGCAAGCACGTCACGCCCCCTAATGAATATTAATCAGGACATGTGCTTGCCATATTATTCAGCACGTTTGGCTATTGGGCAAGCAAATACGTCAGTTGTTTGTTATAAATTCCTTGTTTGTTATAACCTTGGAGGAACTTGTAACCTATCCAGGTACAAGCAAGGGCCAAGGGAGATCGGGGGGGGGGGG
>NMRB01001078.1:157746-171428 GCA_002633025.1 Notospermus geniculatus | reverse complement strand
AGTAAACACGATTTGTCACGGACCTCCTTTCTTATACTAAGTTCCCACTGTCGTGCTGTCCGTTAAGCCCCTGTCACACTGTGGCGACTTAGGCGGGCGAATTCCCGCGAACACTAATGAAATGGTCCAAGGACCATGTGCTCACCCCCCTTGGACATAATAGTGTAATGACAGAGAGAGACATGTACATGGTCCATGGACCATTTCATTCTTGTTCCCGGGGATTCACCCGCCTAAAGTCGCCACAGTGTGACAGGGGCTTTAATACGAACGTCACGATTGGCCATTCGTAGTTGATCGTGGCATATTTGTTTACTTCTCTGAACTTTCACGTTTGGATACGAGGTGATGCGAGTCGATACGTACGATTTGGTGGGCTTGGATGCGATATGGTCACGATTGGTCAGTTTCAGTTGGCACGAATCACGCCACGATTGAAATCGTGGTCTTAATGGTGGAGTAATCGTGGTGGTCCTATCAGATCCTGAGAGGTCAGTCGTGGCAATCGTGTTGATCGTAGAAAAGTTTTGGACGGTTCAAAAATTTTGCTAGGTTCACGATTGAAATTGTGGTCTTAATCGTGGAGTAATCGTGGTAGTCCTATCAGATCCTGAGGTCAGTCGTGGCAATTGTATTGATCGTAGAAAAGTTATGGACGGTTCAAACATTTTGCTAGGTTCCGATTGAAATCGTGGTCTTAATCGTGGAGTAATCGTGGTGATCCTATCAGATCTTATTAGGCCAAGATCTTGAGGTCAGTCGTGGCAATCGTGTTCATCGTAGAAAAGTTTTGGGCGGTTCAAAGATTTTCTGCGATCAACACGATTGCCCTCACGACTGACCTCAAGATGTGATAAGATCTGATAGGATCACCACGATTACTCCACGATTAAGACCACGATTTCAAACGTGGCGCCATTCGTGCCAACTGAAATTGACCAATCGTGACCATATCGCATCCAAGTGCACCAAATCGTACCAGAACGTATAGACTCGCATCTCCTCGTATTTGCGTTGAGGTTTAAAGGGATACTGTCCACATTTGTGAAATGCTAAATTTGTAAGTTGAACATTTATGTTTGATTCCTTTATGGTTCTAGCAATGATGCGCAAGACATAATTTCGACTGTTGATGAAACGTGCCTATTATTCGTCGTGTAGTTACATAAAATAGTATCATTTCAAGCCATTAGAATAACGATTTAACGGATAAAACAAGATCCCACTGGAACAAATTGTGTCTATATCAATTTTCGTTGATACATATATCTTTTTTCATTTGTAGTCACATCAGCATTTCTGTCAAGTGTCATATAAAAACGTTGACAACCCAGGAGACTAGTTTACATTGTTTGATATATCGCAGCATAAAATATTTTTGAATTTGTTTATAATTGCAGAAAATGAGGAGTAAATGGCTAATTCAGTTCATGTAGTTGTGAATACTGTCATTACTAATAGAATAATGGACAGAAGCATTTCAAGGTTCATGCTGGACGCTTTGGGACTTTGAATTAGTCCATATGACGTCATCTTTACTGCCGGTGACCTCGTCAGCCAGCGACACGAATTCTTCTATGGTCACGTGCCTGTAATTGACCAATCAGCGTAAAACAACTTAAAAAAAGTATTCCTGCACTTGTTATTTGTCAGTAACAGGTAAAACGGCCTCAAATATTCGTTTTGATATATAATTTTTTTTTTGTAAACAATGAGGAACCCGCGTGCCGGAAATCCCGACAGGTCGGCGCTGCGAGCAGTGCGACCGAAACGACGTCATTGACGTCGTTTTAGGTGTTGACGTTGCGTCATGAAAAAATCTGCTGTACATTTTCTACAGGAATAATGAGTTAATGACGTTGCCATAATCGCCATCTATCTCTTCATTTTAAGAAAAAAAAGCACCGCAAAATGCAGATATTTTCATCTGCTACAAGATGATGTAAATTTTAATGCGAGGCGACCGAAACAAACGGGTGCTTTTCACACCAGAAATAAATGGAAACAACGTTAGAAAAAAGAAACTTCGGTCGCACTGCTCACAGCGCCACGTCGTGACGTTAGTTCCTCCGGTTCCCCATTAGTTTTCAGTTTTGAGAAAGTTTCATTTTAATCACACCATTGGAACTACTTTTGGTTAGCCTATTGTATTACTACTCCCATATCCAGTGGCTCCATTGAAAGAAGGTACGAAATTAACCACCCCTAACTTCGATACCCCCAAACCCTGAAATTATCATGGTCAACCCACAACGAAAGTTTTACAGTTGAAGTGTTAGGGTAGAAGTTTATTATGTCCAAAGCGTTCCTTCCAACGAAACTCTGGGGCAAAGTTATGAGCCCGGACGTTCAGTCGATTTTAGTGGAAAATTCATCACAGGAACGTGACCAGACACATCAAGTTTTTTGAAGCAATCGACCACGTAGATTAGTCCAAATTACGACACAATGCAAACAGACAACGGAGAGTCCCTGAGCGCGAACGAAAAACGTATTAAGCCCAGGTCACACTGTGGCGACTTTCATGCGAACTAGAATAAAATGGTCCATGGACCATGAACATACCTCTATCTGTCATTACACTATTATGTCCAAAGGGGTGAGAACATGGTCCATGGACCATTTCATTCTAGTTCGCGGGGATTCGCCCGCCTAAAGCCTGCCGCACACGTGAGCTATATCTGCTGAGCAAAAAGTTATTCGAGACCGTTTGCTCAGCAGATAGCTCGCTGGACGTGTGCGCGTATTTTTCGGTGAGTTTTCTGCCTCGCGAGGTCTTGAGGTGAATATTCAACATGTTTGATATTTCTCGCCTCGAGAGGCGAAAAACTCACCGTGTGCGCGCTACGTCAGCTACGTGCTGAGGACAGAAATTCCAGGTGGCCAATGAAATCGCTTCCTTTGTTCACATGATTTCAAGATGGCGGTCCCAACGGAATAGCAGACATGCACGAAACGGAATACTAGTATGTATGTTGAATTGGAAGTAAATGTAGTTGGACGATAGTCATCATTTTATTAGTCGATCAATTCAGATGTATGGTAACCAGTAACGGCGGAATTTATTCAAGACTCAGGTTCACACTTAGGTTCAAAACAAGAAGTAAAATTTATAATTCTTGGATATAGGGAAGTAAAAAATTTATATCCAAGAATTATGAATTTTACTTACCCTTGTATTGAACCTGAGTCTTGAATAAACTCCGCTGTTGCCATACACATGTGATCGACAATAAACAGAAGACTTTTATTTCAACTAACATTTACTTCCAATTCAACGTACATGTACATACATATACATGTACTAGTATTCCGTTTCGTGCATGTCTGCTATTCCGTTGAGACCGCCATCTTGAAATCATGTGAACAAAGGAAGCGATTTCATTGGCCATCTGGAATTTCTGCCCTCAGCACTTAGCTCAAGTAACGCGCACACGGTGAGTTTTTCGTCTCTCGAGGCGAAAAATATCAAACATGTTTGATCTTCGCCTCAACGCCTTGCGAGGCAGAAAACTCACCGAAAATTACGCGCATACAGTGAGCTATCTGCTGAGCAAAGGTCTCGAGAGACTTTTTGCTCAGCAGATAGCTCCCGTGTGCGGCAGGCGTCGCCACAGTGTGACCTGGGCTTAAACGGAGGAGCGAATACAAGTCAGTTTCCGCAGCGGCCCGGTTAGGCCTACGATAACGATAAGTGATGAATCACCTATTATTCGGAAGGAATCCTATCGCTAACCGTTGTCATACACCAACCCGGCCGTTGCGAAAACAATAGCGAGTTTTTCGCAAATGCCCACATTGATCTATAACTATATTTTAGTAGCCTAAGTACAGTATGTCGTTTTCCGTGTGGCGTTTCCAGTGACGTCACAAGATGGCGGGATATCCGGTCCTGTGAATAAAGACGGCGTCACCGGATGTGACGACACTGGAAACGCCACGAAATGGGGCTCGAAAACGACATACTATTTACATTTTGGTTACGATTTACAATTGTCTGCGTACCCGAACAATAGATATCCGGTAATGCAAGGCCCCGGGGTCGGGTGCAAGGCCTTGCCCGTTAATGTAGTCGTTGGCCCAACTGGGCTGTTGCTAAAACTCACTGATAGTATCGCCAATCAGCCAAAGTCATTTCCTCTGAACTGACCTGAATTTCATCAACATCCTGAATTGATTACACCCCACGTCATATCAGCCGTGACTTTGATAACGTGACAAACTAAACTAATATTTAATGCCAATAATTATTTCTGAAGCGTTTTCCAATACCGTTTAATTGTCTTTGTTGATGGTGCGTGCTCTAACGTCAGTCTGAAAGGCGCTGCTGCACGTCAGACGTTTCTCCTTCAAGTTGGTTCTCAATGGGCAATTCACCATTGTTGGTTTCCTTAAGCCTAGCGTACATGTACATCGACCTTGCGACTGGAAGCAACTGGCGTTTCCGGCAACGGTGGGCGACTGGCTGGAAACAGCAGCACCGGCAACGTTATTGCCGACCGTTGCCGCTAGTTCCAGCCAGTTGCTCATGTTCTACTCGTTGCCGACCGTTGCTTCTAGTTGTCTTCAGTCGCTTTCGAGGGCCTGGGTCCACATGTGCGATTTATGCTGCGTTTTGACGCTTCGCCCATTGTTTGGAAGCAGAGCGGCGGAAAATAACAACAGATTTAACGCATCACGCAGCGTAAAACGCACATGTGGACACAAGCCCTTAGCCTAGGGATACACTGAACGCGATTTACCCATCGCGCGCGTTGTTTCTTTGTTATTTCATGCCGCAATGCCTCCGAAACAAAAGAGATTCGTGCGAAAATCGCGCGCGATGGGTAAATCGCGTTCAGTGTATCCCTAGCCTCAAAGGCCTGTATCCACTACAACGGTTTGCGGTGCGGGAGCGATTTTCACAGGCATTGGGACAATTAACACGCTATGTATTGTTAAACCATCGAAGGATTATCCAAAACCCTGTGAAAAAATCCCGGCGCGGCAAACCGCAGCGGTAACCCGGACTAGTGGATACAGGGCTTGGTAGATTCATACTTGGCGTTTTGCGCTTTGCGCGTGTCCGTTTCCTATGTGAATGCGTGGTAGAAAAAAAGTAATTTTATTGTTGATACCACACATAAGCATAGGGAACGGACAAGCGCAAAGTGCAAAACGGAGAAGTATGAATTGGCGTTCAGGACCGGTGTGACGGGGGGGGGTGACATCTGCCATTTTTTCCTTATATCGGTGTTTCCCGTATTGTTTGGGAAAAAAACTGGCAGATAGATCGACACGTTTCTCTGTGTGTCCCCTATTATCAAATCGCAGCTTATTCCGTCAGACAATAGAAGGGAACACTCACATACAGAGCACATTCAAAAACGTAACACCGGCAGCAACTTTCGTCATATTATTTTACGACAGCTATTGAGGGCAGAGTTTTCAAAAGTCACAGTTCACTGTTGTCTGAACATGTAAGGGAGATTTAGGTCTTCAGGTGTCAAAGGATAGCGAATAATGGTATCGTGGTATCACGTTCCCCATTAAGGAGGTAAACCACGTCAAAAAACCCACAATGTTACCATTTTCTTTGGTTCTGTTCTGACTAATGGCAAAAACTGACTAACGGCCGAACCCCCAGGCTCTACTACAAAGCCTTTTTTCACTCGTTGAAAAAACGTTAGATATTTAAGACTAATAGACGCGTCTTCGGGGCAACGAAAGTTAATGGGTACCTGGAATCGGTTTTGTGAGAACAGGCCAGTTACCATCCATACCATGACTACTGATAGAGCAAATTGAATTTGCTTGATACTCTAGAGTCTGTTTTGAGAGGCCAGGCCAGTTACCATCCATACGATGACTATTGAGAGAGCAAATTGAATTGAGAGCAGTTTGCTGGATACTCTAGAGTCTGTTTTGAGAGGGCAGGCCAATATAACCATCCATACCATGACTATTGATAGAGCAAGTTGAATTGAGAGCAGTTTGCTAGATACTCTAGAGTCTGTTTTGAGAGGCCAGGCCAATATAACCATCCATACCATGACTATTGATAGAGCAAGTTGAATTGAGAGCAGTTTGCTATAGTATGTTTGAGTCATCTGGAGCTCGATGGGCGGACCTTCGGTTGTCAGGCAGACCTTGGTATTGTTGGTGAAGTCTGGCTATTGACATGCGTTTTATTGACAGGACACTTCCAGCCAATCCCATGCCTGTGCCTGTGTTCAATTTCAAATCAAGGTCTAGTTGTATGTTCAATTTCAAACCAAGGTTCAGCTGGTTAGAAAACAATGTGCGTTGGACCGTTTAGAGTAAACCCTAAGTTCATTGTGGTCTGGTTACTAAGGGTTTGATTGACATACGCCCATTGAGCTCCAGATGACTCAAACGTACTATAGATACTCTAGAGTCTGTTTTGAGAGGCCAGGCCAATATATTCATCCATACCATGACTATAGATAGAGCAAATTGAATTGAGAGCAGTTTGCTGGATACTCTAGAGTCTGTTTTGGGAGGCCAGACCAATATACATGTAACCATCCATACCATGACTATTGATAGCGCAAACTGAATTGAGAGCAGTTTGCTGGATACTCTAGAGTCTGTTTTGAGAGGCCAGGCCAATATAACCATCAATACCATGACTATTGATAGAGCAAATTGAACTGAGCGCAGTTTGCTGGATACTCTAAAGTCTGTTTTGAGAGGCCATGCCAGTATAACCAGCCATACCATGGCTATTGATAGAGCAAACTGATTTGAGAACGGCCTGAGACTAACTCGGTCTCTTGCCTCAAAAGCGTCACGTCAGAGACAGGTATTAAAATAGCATCAATGAGTGCGGAACGAAGTAGTTACGGTAACCATATCGACCAGGCATACCTTCTTTTACGATATGATATCTGACGGCTATTGCCTGGTACGTTATGGTTTACCCATATGTGCCCTGTGGAGCATCAGTGTATTGGGTCATGTACTGAACAAAATGACCAATTATTGTCAAACCTGACTAAATTAGAATGATTGTCCGTCATGAATCCTTTCATTTTTCCTTATGTCTCACAGTGGTATTCCAAAAGACTGAAAAATTGGCACTAAATAGGAAAAAAACGTAGATACAAAACTCCGTCGAAATGTCACCAAACTCATGTAAACAAGTCTCGAACACGTAGCTGGCACATAAGACTCGAGGTCAGTTGACTGGGCGTAGTCGATGGACGCCAACTGCGCAACTGCATGCGCGAGACTCATTGCTGTCACCGGCCTGTACATTTGGACTCGAGAAGCGGATTACAAACTCGATTTGGGAAGTAGATAAGGATGGAATTTTACGGAATTCACTCGGATATGGTGTATTGACGGTAGCTCTACAACACCGGAATACAGTATTGTGGATTTTCGTCCTGGTTTGTGAATAGGAGCTATCAGCGAGTTGACCACTAGGTGTCACTAGGGCCCAATTCAATGCATCTAGCGGACCCAGTCATTATCGATCGAGCAGCGATCATAATAGATTTCCTGTACATTTGGTCCGCTAAGACTGTGCTGCCATCTGTTAGCAATATGCGCGGCTGACTGCTCCTATTAACAGTGCCCACCCGGAATTCGGGGTGGAGGTGCTCCACAGGGAATGAGCTGAGACTGTATGCGCGCTATATAAATGTCAGTTTGTAAAAGCAAAAGTGCAGCATCAGAGTCCCAGTTACTGAGACTAAGAACGAAGATGCAATTACAAGTCACTCAGCCAAGGAACTCGAGAAAGTCGAACATCGCTACACGGTAATAAACCAGCTTAGAAGCTTCTCGATTTAACAGTCGGAGCAATAAACTTCCTTAAGCTAACTTTGAGTCTAAATACTCGGCTATTAGAACTGAACATTAACATCGACAGAGCTAATGGTAGACATTACCCTCAAATAACGCTGCTGATGCTCACAATGCAATCATTTTTAACCTGATTTCCGTCGAGAACGGTATACCACCTCCAGCAATTACAATTCCTGATAACCAACAATGCCCACAGACAAAACTCATCGTATTCGATTATTTCATTGCGGAAGTTTGTAGAATTCTTTGTAACGTCGAATGTCAGGCGGCCATGTTTATGCAAATGAGCTTCGCCAGAAGTCATGTACGTTGTACTTCTTTCTCACGCGTAGAGCTAATGGAAGAGTGCGTCAATTTGGAGCTGTTAATCTCGTTTGTGGAGGTAATTGAGAAATAATGACGAATCGTTAGAGATGGGAATAGCAACAAGGGCCAAAATTAAACACGGGGAGGAATTCAGAGGTCAAATTGAAATCATAGTACTTGTATAGTACATGTATACATGTCAGTGAATTGTGAGTCTTCCGAGTAATTCCGATGAACTGCGGAAACTGCTGAAGCAAACACGAACTTCTCCGATCAGCCTGCAACGATGGCCAGCCGATCACGTGCCTGGAATTGACCAACCAGCGCGAGGTTACATGTACATCGTAAAAGTAGATCTTTAAAAACCCGGTTTTCTCCATTTATCATAGTTAATATCTGGGACAAGGCACTTAAATATTCTGTTTGACACAGAAATAATTGAGAGAAGAATAATTTTCAAGTTTTGAGAAAATTTTGATTGTGACCATGTCATAAGCCTGTCTTCCAATGGTGCTAAATGTTTGGAGTGGCTGCATTGAAATATCGTGCGAAATAACCCCTCATATTGTCAGTACCCCCAAACCCTGAAAGTAGGGAGGTTTCGAAATCAAACGATAAACCAAAACTTTACGTGACAACGTTATTTTTCATACTACACATTTACCAGATTTTGCATTGCATTTTCGGTACAAAAATAAAGTTGTCGTTAACGTTTACGTTTATCGTTTGATTTCGAAACCTCCCTAATTATTATGGTCAACCCACAACGAAAACTTTATGGTTTGAAGCATTAGGTTAGGGTTATGTTGTGTCCGAACCGTTCCTTCCAACGAAGGTCTGGGACCAATCTATGAGCACAGGGAGGCATCTCGCCATTTCTAATGGTAAATGCATTGGCCATGCATTACAGGTGCGTGACCAGCCAGGAGAGCAACAGGTGCAGCCCTACAGTCTGGGCTGGTTCCTGTCCCCATTCCTCCCTCATGACAGACGGGACAACCGCCCCGGTAGACGAGTGCGGCAAATACTCAGAACTCCAACTTACCTGTAACATTTCTGAACTCGGAAAAAATGACCAAATCCTAAGTTGAAGATATCGCACGTTGTGATTGCCAGGCTCGGGATCGAGTGGGACAAGTAAGTGGACACGACATTACTCTTTCTGGCCATACCCCAACCCCATTATCTTCAACTTAGGATTTAGTCATTTTTTTCCCGAGTTTAGGAATGGGAAAGGTAAGTGGGAGTTTAGAGTATTTTGAACAAAAAGTCTCCACACATTTCCTTCCACTTCCGTTTGCGACTCAAACGTATCTTCAGGCCTATCTCCTAGACCATTCACAAATGGCAAAGCATATTGGGTAAGAGTGCTATTGTTGAACGGACTGCGCATCTCTGAAGAACCACAGAGTATGGCCGTCTTCTCCGTAAAAGCTTCTTTCAACTTCTTAAAAGTGAATACGTGTCGCTGGAAAGTTCTGTTACTTTCTTTTGAGAGAAATCTGCTTTGTCTCACTGAGGAGGCACCGACTTTAGTAAATATGAAAAGTGCGGTTACAGCCTGCGGCGAGGCTGGATGATTTGATCGTCATAAAAAGTAAATACAGTGGGGCATTATGGGAAAAATTCTCTACGTCTGGGAGGAACAAAACAGAATCTGTTGTGCTTACCCTAATTTGCTCAACTCAACAGGGATGTGTGAAAATTGATATGATTTAAAGGATGGGCTGTCAGTGGAGAAAAAACTGTAGATTTTCCGGTAGCGAACTGGCAGAGGAATTTAGAATTCCTGCCAGCAAGTGGATGTCGGATTCCTCTCGGGAGAGCAGGCGTTCGAATTCAGTATTCATTAACGTTTCAGCTGTCAGTCTCGCTACTCACCGACTCCCGAATCTCACTTTGAAAGTTTCGCAATGCTTTAGGGGATTCATTGATCATTTATTAAGTATTGACGTGGGTAACGGTTGCAGGATTTCACGTCACGTCACTAGGACCAGACATGAATAATGTATTCGACTCTGTTTGAGTTGCATACCATGGCAACTCAGGTCTGCCACCAAGAGAGAGCAGTCCCTCTTTTTCCTCAACTTAATTAAATTCGATCCGAAATCACTCTGCATTCTGAACTTCAAGACAGGCAATGTTGTAAAGTAATCAAGGACCATTTTTCATGCACACCTACGTGCTGTTCTCAAACGCNCAATAGAGAATGAATGCACGGCCGACGTTGCGCGACAAATATAGTGTACTCAAAAACCTAGCGCCAATCGGACGAGGTTGGCGTGGGGATTCCGCCGTCATGTTGCCGCGAAAATGACGTTACCCAACAAACAACGTCACTGCGTCATGGTACGAAATTTTAGAATCAGCACTGACGGAACAGGAGCTTTCCCTGCGGGTGACGTCACGACATAGGTATTTTTAGCACAGAGCCGCAACCTCGCTCTTCACTTGCCTCAACACGATTCTTTTCACTAACGGGTACAGTTGGCAGATCTACTTGATTTGCTTCCTGGATACGAGATTTAGAATGTGGGAAGCCTCTTCTACCTCGTTCCAGGTGATCCAAGTTGAAAAAATAGCTTGCGGGGGCACAATTTGAAGTTTTAATACATTCGTCTCGCCAGGCTGTACATGTGGATAATGCTTTTACCGCATTTCAAACCACGAGGTACAGTTGACGATTCAATAGCAATTTTTACCATCGCTTGGATTTAAGCTTGTTCGAACTGTAAGTTTATATTGCTGGGTGATCTATGGCGATTTTGTTTACGCGCGATGGAAAAAAAAGCCTTTTTGTACATTTTTCGGCCGTGTCAGCATAGGAAAAAACGGCGTGACGTCATCACGTATCTCGAGTACAGCGGTATTGCATGACGCGACGCATACGCTCGTTCCCTATTGTTCGAGCGTTTTCGCGGCACGGAAACGCACCACGGAAAAGCAGGCCAAGCCTATAGCTGTTCACACTTGCGGTGCGACGCGATGCGGTAAGAAGGCTTTAATCCTTTGTTCAGATCGCACCGCGTCTGCAGTGTGCGGTGCGACGCGGCGCGATCTGAACAAAGGATTACAGCCTTCTTACCGCATCGCCGTGAACAGCTAGGCTATAGGCTTAACAGTGGAAACAATCAGGCGCGAATCGCAGCGCGCCTGCAGTGTGAACTAGGCTTTAGCCTCTTTCAGAGCGGACGTGATAATCACTTAACTCGGCTACCAGGTCTTCTGTATCGCGACACACAGCACCGATGGCGTCGATCACCACACCACGTCACGAAAACAACATCCCGGCATCCCGATCGTCGATGCCAAAAAAGTAGCTCTAAGAACCGTGTGATTATCAATGACGATGATGGTGAAGCCCCCTTGATGACTCTAGGCCAAGCAATTTACGCTAACCAGGCTCACTCTTTGGTCAGCTTTGATATAAGTGTTTTCTTCAAGGGAACTCAGAGCCGTAATTACCATGTCCCACCTGGAGGGAAATCCACCGCTCCATCTTTTAAAAGATAAGTCGATTTGTTTGCACCGTGAAAGAAATCATTTTGCGTGCAGTTTTTTTATGACGGCAATGGATCAATTATTGCCAAGGGCGGTGGTAAAAAGCGAACCGGATCGCCAAGTTGGCTTTTGATCGTTTCGGTGCACGTGGTGTCGTGATCGTGAAAGAAGAGGATTGTGTCACGTGGCCTCTCCAAAGGCGGTGAAAGACTGGCGCGTAAGCAACGCGTCTGAAAGCGTTCAACCAATCAGGCAGGCGGTAACACGGACCGAACCACCTACCGAAGAATCTGATTGGCGGAACGCCTGCAGACGCGCCGCGTGCGCGCCAGTCTGTCACCGGCTTAAGTATGACAAGACTGTTTCTAGCAACCCATGATTGTTTGTCGGTTTCATATGTGGAATATTCTGAGAATTTCAATTCATTTCCAATAAATGTTTTTCTGAATTATTTCTGTGCGTGTGGGCGATTTCAATGAAACTTCATCAGATGATAGGGACATCACGGGGGCAATGGTTGCTGTAGATGCTGGTGTTCTGAAAACTGAGTGCATCCTGGATGTAGGGAGCTACCGCAATTTTAGTGAAAAATACCGCTTTTGAAAATCGGCTTGGCAAGCTTCTATCAAGTGGTGATAAATCACTTTTGTTAGCGGTTTTGTTTGAGGGTAAGAATTAAACTTTCAAAACAAATTCAGGAACTCAATTGCCTTGCACATCAGGGCGCTGAGGTTGATTTCTGCAAAACCGCGTTTTTTACAAAAAGAATGGGGAGGTAGCCTAATTTTTTCTACCATTTGATGGCGCTGCGACCGTATCCACTTTTCCACTGTGACGTTGTACAGAACGTCAACGTCACACTGCCATGACGTTGTGGCTTCATGCTCGCACCGCACATTGCCACGGCGATGACGTCCAGAAGACAATGAAAAGGCCTGATTTGGTCGCAGCGACATCTTTCCGTGGAGAAGTGGCGACCCCCTTATTGGGGGCGGCAGCTCCTGATGCACTGTTTTCAGAACATCAGCCACAGCAACCATTGCCCCCGTAGTGTCCCCATCACGTGATGAAGTTTCATTGAAATCGACCAACACGTACAGAAATAATTCAGAAAAACGTCTATTGGAAATGAATGGAAATTCTCAGAATATTCCACATTTATTAGCAAGAGTGTACATGTATATTCAGAAAAGAATGCGTCATAACTCCATTTCCATTTACTCGTCGGTCTTGTGTTTCAATCTCTCAGGACCGACAGACAGACGGACAGACTGACGAGATAACATTTCTTCCTGACCAAGAATCTTTCACTTCGTATTACAGCATAATCAAGAAGGTTTCGAAGGCCGGTTTTTAATCTTCTGATTCTTTAGGGACTCAATCGCTGATTTCATCAACACAGATCGGAGAAATTTGTTGAGTCTATCGTCTGCCAGAACAAGTTTACTGAATATCAATGACCTTTCTGCCCTCCCACGAAAAAGGCAGTAACGAATTACGTTTGTGAGCAGCGGGAAGGTGGACAATCGAGAGAATAGCTTTATCCTGTGTTGACAAATACACTTTAGTATACAGTATGGCTGTTCCTTCAATCAACCGCAGTCCAACTGATCACACGTTCCAATCGCTCATTGTGCAGTTCTCCAACATTGTTACAACAGAAGGCGCTCCTACGCTCGCACCAATCTGTTACGCCGTGCTCACAGGATTGTGGGAAATCAAGATGGCGCCGGGTGATTGACAGCGAACTACTTGGCTTGGCTGATCATGTGATCCCTCGATCCCTGCAGTTACTAGGATCAAAATACCTACAAACCTCGCTTATTATGATGTTTGTTACTTGCCATACAATTATTCACAAAAAATCTGAAAATATATTTGCATTAAACAAAGCTAATAACGTGGATTTATTTTATCAACCAAGATTCCTACGCGGTGATGAGGTCGCGGACGTACACGTCGGCCAAATCTGGCCGATGTGATGCGTTCCACGGCTACACAGGTCTGTGCAAAAGCAGTCTCACGCAAGCAGTCTCGCGCAGCCTGTGTGTACACAATGG
>NMRB01001078.1:124754-140160 GCA_002633025.1 Notospermus geniculatus | reverse complement strand
AACTAGAGGCATCGGAGATGCCGTAGGCTTGCCTGTTTGTTGTGCTTTGTTAGATGCTTGGGTTTACTTGAAAAGTGATCACAGCGCCCCCTTTTATCTTAATTAATATCACATAGTAGGTCTATAATCCCTGGTGAATTGAGATGATGTTTTATTGGACCCTTGGGTGGGAAGAACACATGCTAGGCCTCCTTGGTGAATCGAGATCCACACCTTCTTAGAGCCCTTTGTTGGGAACGGGTTAATGAAGCATGTGACAGTCCTGACCTTGTTGAATTGAGGTACCGGTAGATACTTTATAAGCTGGACGTCTTAATTGGGTGACATGTAGGCCCTAGACCTAGGCCTAATCCGTGTTGAATCGAAGTGATATTTTATTAGACCCCTTGGCCCTGGCTGGGAAGCAAGGGCAGGGGTGAATAACCAAATGACTGGCCAACAGTCCTTGAATCAAGATAGATACGGTACCTTGGCAGGAAAGGCGCCCCATAGCTCTTCCGTCACCAAAACAATGAACACGTCAGAAAATCACAGGAAAGGGGACCCAAGAGCAATTAACAGCTGTATCCCACAACAACCAGGAGCCAAAAAAGATGCAGGCATATTCTCAGCATTTGCCATCATGCCCAAGCCAAGTCCCAGCTAATGGTTCATAGAAGGCCAGGGCAGGGGCACCTCATATTTTACTGATTTAGAAATGAATAAATAAAGACACATGACAGTGTTTACAAATTCAGATATTTCCTGGTTTTTTCATCCAACCTCGGCCTCTCGCATCACATTCTACGTGAATATGGTTGGAAATGTGTTGTCTGCCCCCCTAGATGCACGACTATTACAACAGCCGACAGTTTCAAGCTCACCACCTACCATCAACACAAACTACAAGGTGATCCCTAGAAACAGTCAATTCCAGGAAGTGAGGAACAGCCGACTGACAATTTCAAGCTCACCACCTGTGCCATCAACACTAACCACAAGGTCATAAGATGGGGAACCCGAAACAGTCAGCTTCACTGATGACGTCATCATGGTCATGGGTGAAAGCAGGATGGCGCATTTAGAAAGTGCTTACTACACGAAAACCAACCTGACACATAATTCTCACAAACAGGCAAGTTATTTGGCGCTCCTGGCCAAAGGTGAGGCACAGCTTTATCATGAACGAATAGTGGCATATGTCTTCTAGGCCGAGTTTATCAATTAAAGCCGCAAAACTGCAGCATTGTGAATATAAAACAATGTTTTTATGGCTGAGTTGGGCCGAATCGGTAGATGTCGTCCTGGGTAACCCTAAAGTTTACCCAGGACCAACCTGGGTAACCCTAAAAGGTACCCAGGAGGATCCTGGGTAAACTTTAGTGTACTAAAGTTTACCCAGTTTGAAATTCGCGCGATACAGGTGCCCATGCCTCCACAGCGCCGCTGGCAATTTCCCGCGCCAGTGCATATAAGTTCATCCAGAACTAGCCACTGTAGTTTGACGTCACGTTTACCCCTTCAAAAAGTTCGTATTTTCTTTCCACGAACTTAACCAGTTTCTTTTTGATTTCTCGACCTTTAGATGTCAACTAACCGTCCCTATAAGATGCGATCGAATTCAAGTACATCTGCAAATCCTCCGCAGCTACACGAGTGACGTTATCAGCTGCCATTTTTGCCGATTTGATGGATTTCGTTTTCAAGTGCCGTTTTCAAGATCCTCGACCGCAGGTGTAAAAGTGTGCGAAATTTTCAAACTGGGTAAACTTTAGTACACTAAAGTTTACCCAGGATCGTCCTGGGTAACTTTTAGGGTTACCCAGGTTGGTCCTGGGTAAACTTTAGGGTTACCCAGGACGACATCTACCGATTCGGCCTGAGTTGGCTGATTCCTTCGCATCCAGGTGTTCGTGCTATACCGAAGCACGCAGCCGATGCACGCAGCAATCACCTGTGGACGAGTGCGTCACTCTCCCATTTTCCCCCAAGTGATCACAATAGGCTTGCTGCGCATGCGCAGGCAAGCCTAAAAATTACTTCAAACGTTATTGACTGTTGTACCATTGAAATTGGCCCTCCAAATTGCAAGATCGTAGCTCTTTCAGTTTTCCTACGGATCACAAATCGCAATCTTGAATTCAAAGCGAAACAGCCTCTTTCATATAACACAAACCCGATCAAATATGGCCAATTTCACAAGATATTCAAAAAAATCAGCTGTAGATAAATTAATGCTGAGGGCTGTACATGATTGACCCATTTCTAAAAAAAGCGGTGCCGTTTTCACAGGGTTTGGATAGTTCTTCGATGGTTTGACAATACATGACCTATTTATTATCCCAATGCCTGTGAAAACCGCTCCGCTCGCCGCGGCGGAATCCGCTGTCGTGGAAACGGGGACTTCAGTAAACTGCCAGTTAAAGCAGACTATTCGCGCCGAGTCAAAGATTCCACAGAACATTTTCCGGAGCGGCCGCCGCAATGCATTTACCAGTGTTTTTACGACAGGCGCGAACAATCCGCTTTAAGGATGGTGGACAAATCTTGCAATTATGGTATATATAACAAGTTTTCGCCATAACTAAAATTGTTAACTACAACATTTGACCTCACTCAATAAATCCAAAGTCATTGGTAGAATGTTCTAAGTCACTCCTGGGGAACATGGCGATTACGAATGTGTTGCAAAACAATGGGCCGTATTCTAGAAGCTTCCTTATGTGTAAGGTCGACCTTAATCTATTGTGTTCTACCCTGCAAACAATAGCTAAAGGTCGACCTTACACTTAAGGAAGCTTCTAGAATACGGCCCAATGCTTTGACATGTTTTGGGGCAGACACAATTTACACTGCACGTGTGTCGTCAACCCAATTTTGATTCACCTCTATGAAAGGAATTGGTTATGGTAGAGCTGCCTTGGACAATGCCGTGCACTTAGGGCCTATCAGTTTTCCCTAACCCCCTTTGGGGGCCCAACGAAACGCATTGGACTCGTTAAGCTTTGGCGGATAACGTCGTATCGCATAACGGATAACGTCAGATAAACACGGCTTTAGATTGTACAGCAATAATTGTGCATGCGTTTTAATTCCATTGTTCCATGCCTCAAAGAGTACAGCAAACAATGGGATGGACGTTCGCATGGGGCTTTCCGAAAACTCTCTACTCACCCCCCCCCCCCCCCCGTAAGATTACGGGCACGCAAATCCTTTGTCAGGCCAGACTGTGCACAATCGCTCCCCCGCAAATGGAAAATAGTAAGTTACGAGAGCTTCGTGAATGGCCTGGCTATAACTTCAGTTACATTTTGTTGAAATCATGAGGACTGTTTATAAAATTTCGGCGAGGGATACCTGAATTCAACTGACCGTGTTGCGTTTCCACAGGCTCTCCGCTTCAGACAGTAGAGAGTTTTCCCAAAATCCCCGAAACGTCAACGCGAACCCCAATCCCATTGTTCGATGCCAAGAAGGGAGTAGCGGGCGATAGGATAGATGTGTATATTGTAGGCTACTTTGTCTTTGTTAATTTCCCTGTTTCCCCTTCCTCTTCTATGTAAATTTCCCGCCATTACTTTGTATTTTAGTTCTACCCAGGGCCAAAAATGCCACCTGGCCTCGGCCGTTTCCTATGTATTACTTTTATGTTGTTTTTTTGTTGCAAATAAATTTCATTTCATTTCATAGGATAGATGTTCGCGTTTCGGGGGCTTTGCGAAAAATCTCTTGGATCGGAGATTTTTATTTTAAAAAAATTATCTAAGGAGTGCAAGCACCCACTTAGGGCATTATAGCTACTCATCAAACAATACTGGACGATATTAATGATATGTAGGAGGAAACCGGAGCCCTCGGAGGAAACCTACGATGTCGAGGAGAGATCGCCCTCTCTACCACATAAAGCCACTTGCACGACCGGGGATCGAACCCGCGACCTTAGTGGTGGCAGGCGCCGATGTTTCCACACTGCGCCACCCCGACACCCTGACACCCTGTTTCCCCTTCCTCTTCTGTGTAAATTTCCCGCCATTACTTTGTATTTTAGCTCTACCCAGGGCCAAAAATGCCACCTGGCCTCGGCCCTTTCCTATGTATTACTTTTATGTTTTTTGTTGCAAATAAATTTCATTTAATTTCATAGGATAGATGTTAGCGTTTCGGGGGCTTTGCGAAAAATCTCTTGATCGGAGATATCGATCGTGAATCATTTTATTGGGTTTTTACTTTCAGCAACGTTTACGGAGTGGGGCAACAGGACTGCAGGTGATATGCCTGCCTTGGTCGAAGCGGCCGCATGTGTTGTCAAACATTACCATACCATTGACTACCCGGGGAAAAAGGTAGAATCACCGCGCCACATTTGTGTGCACCTGACTTGCACGCTTAAGACCAAGATGGCACTTGAGTGCCTTCGTATAAGTTCACTAACATAAGTTCACTAAAAGATGGCATCACTGCATCATGACTATCAAATCAATGATAGTATTTGCAGAGCACCGTTAGGGAGTTATCGCAAGTCCCCGAAACGCCAACGCGAACGTCTAACCTTTTGTTCGGTGTTCTCTTCGCTGCATCGAACAATGTGTTGGGTGTTTGCGTTTCGGGGACTTTGCGAAAACTCCCTAATGGAACAATCGGCCGGTGTAATATTTTCCACTGCTCCCCCTCCCCCCCCAACAAACGATTGACGGATTCAGCCGCACGACTCAATGGGGGAGGCACCCATCCCCCCCCCCCAACAAACGATTGACGGATTCAGCTGCACGACTCAATGGGGGAGGCACCCAATAAAGCTGGCATTGCCATAGGCCTAGGAGTGGCATTCTGATTATAGAGTTTTCGCAAGGCCCCCAAACGCCAACGCGAACGTTCGGTATTCTCTTCGTGGCATCGAACAATGGGTTTGGCGCTCACGTTGGCGTTTTGGGGGCTTTGCGAAAACTCCCTATATACACAACACCGGCTCCTTTAAAAAAAAACTTCTAAAAATCGTTGTTGATAGGATCTGTATTTCTGCTGACCCCATGCGGGGGATATGTTTCTGGTATTCTTTTCCCTTTGCAGCCAACGAATGACACCGATCCAGTTTTCCTTGACACGGAGGAGGCTACCTCGGGAAATTGGAGAAGTGCAACGTATCAGACGCAGGGAATATCGGATATAGTCGGCCTGAAGTGGGCCTGGGAGGTAGGCCATGATATTCCGAAACACTCGTGCATTTTATTCACGAGAAAACACACCGCCTGTGTTTGTTTACACCTTATATTTACGGCCTCTCAGCATATCTGTTGCAGAAATAGGTCCTTTCCACAATTGTAGGTGTTTAAGTAGTTGTAATAACGAAAGGTTATGTGTTATTTTGGACTATTGGGACACGCCAACCCATCAAATTGTACACTTTCGCTATCAAAATAATTTCTGGAGGGCGGGCATGCCAGCAACAGATTGCTCATAAGGCAAAGAAAGACTTTACACAAACAGACAAAATGAACATGTACATAAAATAAACAATAGGGAGTTTTCGCAAAGCCGCGAAGCGCCAATGAATGCGAACGCCAAATCCATTGATTGTAAAGTTCCAGCCTGAAGAAGACTCCGGTTCGGGTCGAAAATTTGCTAAATATTCTGGAAATTGACTTTATATTCTTTATCAAATCCATTGTTGGATAGGATTGTCCCCAATAACCATGCCAGCACTCTCTCGACCTCTATATTTTCTGGTTTTATAGGGATCAGATGGGGCGGTGGGGCCTAAGGAAATGCTAATCCCACACATTTTTTTCTTATGTTCTATACTTTTGTTTGGATTTTTCCAGGCATATCGGAAACATGTGGCTGATCAGGGCAGAGAGGACGACCTGCTGCCGGGTCTGCCCTACACAAGACAACAGCTCTTTCACATAGCGATGGCACAGGTAAACAGAGTGAATAGGTCTCAAATCGCTGCAGAAAAAAGAAATGATCCATGGACCATGTACTCACCTGGTTGAATGAACCAGAAGAAAGTGTCAAGTCGAAATGTTCCAAGGAAAAATGAATGGGCTAAAATGCCATTTTCAAAGATGGCCACCTGGTGGCCATTATTTGAGGTAGAATCGGGCCGAAATTTGCTGAACACATACATGTACAGGACCTAATAGATACATAGTTATACCAAGTTACAAGGTATTAGGTCAAATGCACGTTTCCACTAAATGTGCCACCAAATGGCAAAATTTTGAACTTTGACCACTGTGACCTTGAAAAGTAGGTCAAGTTAAAAGCCCCTCAGATATGTCAGGTATCCTTATTAACGTTAGATGTAATCAGGAGTTATTGCACCTATTGTGTTTTTGGTTTCTGCCACCTGGTGGCCAAACTTGGAATGGAATCGGATCGAAACTTGGTGTCATAGGTCATCTCACTCAGTATGTATAAAGTTTCAGGTCATTAGCCCTAGCGGTTATGAAACAGGTCCTGCTAACGGACGACGACGACGGACAAGGTACGATGCACTCCTCTGCCAGTCGATAAGCTAATCATGTTGGGGAAAAATAACGCTGACAAACAGGGTGCCCAGTCCCTTTTTTCGCTCACCTGGTGTGAGCTCTTGTCGTGGGTCAGCGTCCGCCGTCGTCGTCGTCGTCGTCCATTAGAAGGGCACGTTTCGTAACCGCTAGAGCTATTGATCTGAAACTTGACCTATGACACCAAGTTTCGGTGCGATTCGACTCTTAGCTTGGCCACCAGGTGGTGGTAACCAAAAACACAAAACGTGCAGTAACTCCTGAACTAATGACTGGATCACCTCCAGATTTTATCACAGGTGTATCTAATGAGGGTACATTACATATATAACGGGTTTTTGATTTGACTTACTTTTCAAGGTCACAGAGGTCAAAGTTCAAAATTTTGCCTTTTGGTGGCACATTTCGTAACCACGGGTGCTATTGACGTGGAACTTGGTACATATATACCCCTATGCCAGATGACCTATAAACTCCCTACGCAGTTGTGTACCGCGGCCCCTTCGGTTTACCCGCTCTCCACAACTGCTTAACTTCGTAAGATTCGCCGCGTTATATGTTGGGGAAAAATAACGCTGACAAACAGGGTGCCCAGTCCCTTTTTTCGCTCACCTGGTGTGAGCTCTTGTCGTGGGTCAGCGTCCGCCGCCGTCGTCGTCGTCGTCCATTAGAAGGGCACGTTTCGTAACCGCTAGAGCTATTGATCTGAAACTTGACCTATGACACCAAGTTTCGGTGCGATTCGACTCTTAGCTAGGCCACCAGGTGGTGGTAACCAAAAACACAAAACGTGCAATAACTCCTGAACTAATGACTGGATCACCTCCAAATTTTATCATAGGTGTATCTAATGAGGGTACATTACATATATAACGGGTTTTTGATTTGACTTACTTTTCAAGGTCACAGAGGTCAAAGTTCAAAATTTTGCCTTTTGGTGGCGCATTTCGTAACCACGGGTGCTATTGACGTGGAACTTGGTACATATATACCCCTATGCCAGATGACCTACTAATATGACACCAAGTTTCGGTCCGATTCGATTCTTGGGTTGGCTACCAGGTGGCCAAAACCAAAGCTCAAAGTCCAGTAATACTCTGAACTGTTCACTGGATTGTCTCCAAATTTTTATCGCAGGTGCATCTAATGAGGATACATGACATATAGAGGGGTTTTGATTTGACCTACTTTTCAGGGTCACAGAGGTCAAGTTCAGAATTTTGCCATTTTGGTGGCACGTTTTGTGGCTATTTGGCTCTATTCTAACTTGGTGTGATCATCTACCTACTAGGTATCCTCTATGTGTTGGGGGCCTACAGCAAATTTTTGCCCGATTGGAATGCAAATAATGGTTACCAGGCAGCCAGCTTGGAAAATGGACTTTGGCACATGTCATAAATTCTCAAGCCAGAATGTTTTGACCTTGAAATTTTGACCATCATAATCGCATGACCCTGGAACTCAAGGTCCCTGGACATTTCGATTTAACATTTGCCATTTGTTTTTCTGGTACATGCACCCAGGTGAGCACATGGTCCATGGACCATTTCATTTTGAAGTCCGCACTGTCGGTAAGAGGCGAACGTCGATCAGCCCTTACTACTGCCCTCAATTTCTTCCTTTATAATACCACTGTGAACAATCAATCTTGCCGTACAGCTGCGGGAGAAAGTTCTGGTCACATACGCTTGGCAAATCTGAGATGCCAAACTACTATAAATGCCATCGTTAAGGGCAAAATGATAACCCTAGGTGAATGAATACACTAAACAAGAGCACAGCAAAGCAGTACATATGCCCCGACTTGAAGTGAAGAAATATCAGGGTGTTATATGACCATGAACTGTGTGTGTACTAGTATATACCAGTATGGACGTCATAGCTTTAGAGTTTAACTCCAGTGGTGATGATCCCATTGTTCTGACAATCGGTAGTTGCATTACATGTATTGGCAGTAAAGAAGGAAATACAAGAATTTGTGAAATCGAATACCCTTTATTATATAAAATATGAAGTGATTGTTGAAATTAGAAGGTTAGCGGCAAGAAATAGGCTGTCGATCCAGGCACTACATCACCACGGAAGCAATTGGTGAATCGCCCACAGAGAATTAGACTTCTCCCGCAGCCGTACAGCTCATTTTAAAATTGCCGATCTCTCTCTTACAGGAGAGAGTCTGGTGGCATATACTACAAATTCCCGTTACCGCTAGGTGGCGAGTGTCCAGCTCACAGCATCCGAATCTGATTGGCCAACGGCCGATTTGACGTCATCAAACATGGCTGCGCCCGTGAAACGCCATCTTGACATATCAAGGCCTACGGTCACTCCGCCCTTCGAACTACGCTCCCTTAACCCATGACATTTTCCCTCCTGAATTCCACTCGCAGCAGACTGTGCCGTTTATCACGCTCGTCCCCACTGCTGTCATCAAATATAATCCAGATGAAAATATTTCACCCAAAAACATATTCAACGTTAGGCATACCTGTGTTCTTTACTACTTGATATCAAAATCCTTCATTTTACAGCATAATTCGTCAACAAACAATAATTATTTGTTAAATCGCGAAGAACATCGATAGAAAGAAGAGCCAACTTGAGAGCCAATCAGAAAGTCCTCGCATACATTAGTAGTCCACAGTGACATCTGAACTTCGACGCAGTTGAAGCCGAGTAAAACATGAATGGTATCCCTTTCCCGGTCATATTTGACACAAACAAGTCCTTCCCTGATGCAAACACGTGAATAGTATCCTTCTGATGTGAAGCTATCGACGAAACGTTGTATTTTCCGCAAATTTCTGACCCCAAGCGACAGATCGAAGTTCTGAAGCCGCCATGTTTGCTCTGTTGATTCACCTCGCGCCCAGGTGCATCTGGTCACATACACTACGTATTTCGTGTACTTTGTTAATTGCTCAGTTCCTGGAGGCGAGGTGACAGCTCATCTCTCGGCGGCAATGCGAGTGGAAATGTGGGTAGTTTCAGGCAAGGGTGGATTGAGCGAGAGTAGGAGTGATAGGAACCCTTATCAGGGCAAAATGGTGAAACGCATGATGAACGAACAAGGAACGAAATAGTCCGAAGGATATTTTACCGTTTTAACACGTTTTATCGTGGTTTTCGCTGAGTGATATATAGAAGCGATCGAGCCTGGTCGTTTGAGGTGGATCGCCGATGAAATAAAGTGCAATTGTATAGTATAAGGATCGATTTACCGTCTGGCTGAACTTTAGAATCCTGGTCGGAAGTGACCTAATCCATGGCACAAAATGTAAGTCCTATTGTACAATCGGCTTATTCCGTCAATCGATGACCATGGATAGTCGTTCCTACCGTGCTGAAAGGTAAAATTTCCCTCAGACTTGTTCGTTCATCATGCGTTTCACGGGCGCAGCCATGTTTGATGACGTCAAATCAGCCGTTGGCCAATCAGATTCGGATGCTCTGAGCTGGACACTCGCCACCTAGCGGTAACGAGAATTTGTAGTCTATGCTACCAGACTCTCTCCTGTAAGAGAGAGAGGCTGGTGACGCGAGACTATTAGGTCTACAGAGTGTCTCGACCCCAACTCCTGATCAACTGTTGAATGCACTACTGTCTGGCCGAGCAATGCATGGCTCAACTGATGTATGCAAATTATGAGACCCTTGATTCAGTCACTTCACAATTACAAGGACACACTGAGTTCATATTTCATGTAATGCAGGGCAAGTTGTTTCTGATATAAGAATAACCTAATATCGAAGGCATCACATAGCTTACCTTATAGGGGCAGGCCTGTAATACTTGTGTGAGATTACCCTCTGCAGTGCTGCGCACCTCAACGGTTAGGAGCAGGCAACAACTCTACTAGAAGCAGAAAGAACTTCTACACATAAACTGGCAACAGGGGAACTTTATACATTACACATTATACATTACGTTTCCCTTTTACAGAGAAGGTGCGATCGATCCGACGAGTTGCCATTAATAAGGCAAGTGCAGTTAGTTTTGAGCGCTACTCCAGGCACCTTCAAAATAAACCATGAACACATGTCCTCCCGAATTTAATTAACCTACTCCCTGAACACGTACGGCCGATTTCACAAAGGGTGTTTAAGTCTGTAACGCGTGTATCTTCACTAAATGCACGCACTTCCACCATGATTTGACGAAGTTACACGCGTCCAAGTCATAAACACACTAGGCCGATTTCACAATCCGGGTGTTTAAAATACTTAGATGCGTTTAACTTCAAGTTACACGCGTCTTAGGGCCGTAGGCCTATTCAAAAAGGGTGTTTGCCTAATCAGCGTACAAATTCTGCATTACGCAGGTTGAAGGCCTAAAAAAAACTATTGTTCTGCCTTCTGTGTGCTGCCTGATCTCAGGCATTTACCCACACGATGATCACACACGTCTATCTTTCCTGCGTCTTAGTATGGGAGGACAAAAAAGAAAGTGAGGTACAAATTCTAGACAAGCCTGCCTGATCGTTCAACATTTCCTTTGTACTCTTGGACTAAAGGCGGTGACAGATTAGCGCGTAAGCAGCGCGTCCGGAAGCGTTCAACTAATCAGGGAGGCGGTAACACGGACCGAAACACCTACCGAAGAATATATTTGGTGGAACGCCTGCAGGACGCGCTGCGTACGCGCCAGTCTGTCACCGGCTTTAGACGCACGATAGTTAGACGCGTGTGATTATCCTGCGGGTAAACGCCTCTGGTGAAGCACCATACAGACATCAGACAATAGTTTTCTAGGCCTTTAACCTGTGTAATGCAGAATTTGTACGCTGATTAGGCTAAACACCCTTAATCGCGCGATGATCACCCTTTTTGAATACGGCCCCTAGTCTTCAGCACCCTTGTGAAGTCCGCTCCCTTTGTGAACTCGGCCTGTAATACACCGTGCATTTGCATTTGGATGGTTAGGTCGACTCAATTCCTTATAAATGTTTATAAGGAATTGAGTTGACCTAAGCAAAGTTTGTCTGATTTCAGGATTAATGGAGCCAATGCTAACAATCCCTACTTTTCCGAGGCTTATGGCTGCCCTGTCGGTTCCCCAATGAACCCGAAGGACCAATGTGACGTTTGGTAATCCAGTGGAATTTTGTTGATTTTTGTTGCTTTTTAATTTTTTTTAGAATATTGCAATCTTCAACTGCAATTCTATTCAAAATGAATTTGAGGTTAATGTCGGGTGCACCACACACAGCAGTCGTCCAGTAGGCACTGGATGGTCACCGACTGATAAACCATTCGTTGCAGTGGAATCATGGGTGTGACGAACAAAACTCTGTTAGTAGGTGGCCCACTACTGCACGGCGGCCAACTATAACGGTGCACCCTCGATTAGGTTAATCCCTGCCCTGCCTTTTGCAACTTGTTCATTTTCGCCTGAAAATTCTGAATAAAACATCATGTGAAGTTTGAAATAAATCTGAAGATTTCTTATGACAGGTGTACGACGTTCGTCGAAGAGCTCAACCGAATGCCTTTCATAAATTTCATTTCATTATGGTCCCTACATTATCAATTACATTATCAATCATTATCTACATTATCAATGTAGGGACCTTGATATCACTGGGTAGGTAGGAATTTTTTATTTCTTCTTACACACTCGATTGGCACACGATTCCAAGAAATCCACTCAATCACTGCAAAATCAAGTAGTACCGTCATAATAGTCAATATTTGTATCCAGGTCTGAAAGGTTAGTTTCAAAAAAATTAACTTACGGTGGTTTTTGAAGACTGTTTTATCCTGAAGTGATGAAGTTAAATGAAGGGTTTAGAGCCAGAGTGGGCTAACCCACAAAATATTTTTGGTTACCCACTCTGCCATGAATACATTGTATCCACATCTATCACATAATGGTCCAAACAAAATTTCGTTATGCCTGAGCCCACTCTGCCTCTAACCCCTTCAAATATCTTTTTGTTTGCTTCGGGCTGGTACGATGGATCCGTATCCAGCTGGACCACTTTGCCCTTCCTCTGATCTCTAAGACAGTCTCCTCCCCGCCCGGCCCCTTCCCCGCCTCGNAGAGGGTACTATCACCGCTACAATTATTGTATCAGTCCGAAGTTTCGAGAACCCGCTCGACCCTTCACCTACTTGCCCCTCTCCTAGTCATTTATGCTCGCTTGAAGTGATACGGGTAAAAAAATTATGGCCTGTGCGAGCAGGGCGGGGGGCACCCCTCTGGACACGCGCCTCCTCCCGCGACGCTACATGTAGTGACCGTTCAACACCAAAGTCTGTCGCCGACCACACTTCCACCAGAACAGACAGCAGCGGGAATGAAGCGGCAAAGAGAGGAACCAGTCTAAAAATGCTAGGAATGTCTGCTTCAAAGGAAGAACAGGCTGACTGAGCGGATGCCATGCAATCCGGTCGAAAGACACGCTTGTCTTTCAATGACAAAGTGGCATGTGTCTAACAACACCCTTTTTAGCTCACCTCTGTGAGGTGAGCTTCTCTCATGGTGTGTCGTCCGTCGTCCGTCGTCGTCGTCGTCGTCCGTCGTCGTCGTTAACAGGGGTGGCACGTTTCTAAACCGCTTGGGTTACAAACTTGAAATTTGGTGTACGGGTACCCTATGGTGAAAACTATCTCTGGACCGAAACTTAGCGCCGCTGCTTGTACACTCTGGCCTGTAGGTGGCGCTTTGTGAAAACCTTCTTTTGGCCTTATCTCCTGAACGCTGTTAGCTAGAACCACGAAACTTTTTTGGTGGGTTCCTCTGATGAGACTACATCACATAAATCCCGGGTTTTTGATTTGACCTACTTTTCAAGGTCACAGAGGTCAAAGTTCAAAATTCACTGTTTGGTGGCACATTTCATGGCTATTTGACATAGAGTGTTGTGATTTGGGGTGCAGATATATCTAGGCACCCTGCACAAGTGCACCAAATTTCAACCCGATCGGACTTCAAATATGGCCGCCAGGAAGCCATCTTGAAAAATGGACTTTGACCCACATTTTATAAATAGGAGTAGGTAGGATGTTTTAACCATGTCAAACTATGTATTTAGCTACCATATAAATATATGGTAAATTTCAGTCAGATTCGACGTCAAATATGGCCGCCAGGCAGGCATCTTGAAAAATTGACTTTGGCCATGTCTCACCGGTAGTAAATGTTACGATGTTTCAATGTTGCCTAAATATCTATGCAAGTATCCTGTACATTCCTGCTAAAATTTCAGTCCCAACGAACGTCACGTGTGGCCACCAGGTGGCCATCTTGAAAAATAGAATTTTTGACATCTGTGACCTAGACAGGAAAGTAATTGGTGTGTTCAGCTTTATCTTATCTATCCTGATCCTTCAACATTCACCATGAGAGTCACAGTTTCACACTTAACCACGGAGACTTATCACAGAGGTGAGCACAATGGCCCTGGCCATTTCATTGAATATGGCCCTATGATTTCCGAAAGTCACTTCGTCATCGTCATGCACCGAGCATTCCACAACTTCCCAAACTTATAACTTCCTCCTTGTCTTCTCCATTCGTTCTCTTCTGTAGCTCACATATGGTTTTATCAAGAATAAACAGCTTGAGGCCATGATTGCTCTGCCCAGGTAGATGGAGGCGCCGTAGTGTCCGGTCATGTCGTACACCCAGCCTGCAAAAAGGATAAGACATGAGTTAGCACCCATCTGGCCTACACTGGTGGACAGAAATATTAGACATTTTCAAAATTGTAAGTCATTTTCCTCTTATGCCTTCCTTTTGTCTCTAACCGCTGATTATTTTTCTTATTAATCAGAACATTTTTACCTTGGCAAGTGGGTTATATAATCCTCTCTGATTGTCCATACAAAAGTTTATAGACAACGGCTTGCTGATCCATGGGCAACAAAGATAATTATGATCGGTGCCATTCAAGTCTCTCTAATTCAAAGACAAGCTATTGGAGGGGACAAGAATGGATGAAGCGCATCATGATTTCTTTTTCATATAATATGAATATGAAAGGTTATTGACATGGGCATCCACAGAAAGAGAAAGCACAAAAATTGACACACAAAATGATGATAAATTGACTTCCTGTTTATCATCGTTATTGACATGGGGTTGCTGATATTATCAGCAACCCCATGTCAATAACCTTTGGCATGGGCAATCTCATGGGATTATATAACCCACTTGCGAAGGTAAAAATGTTCTGATTAATAAGAAAAATAATTAGTGGCCAGAGACAAAAAAAGCAAAAGAGGGAAATGACTTAGAATGTTGAAAGTGTCCTAATATTTCTGTCCACCAGTTTACACCTATGCCAAACAGAACTGTACAGTCATTGACAAAAGTTTATCTCCACCGTTAATCGTCCATAACTTCCTTATGAAGTGAAGAAATTTGATGCGGTTTTCAGCAAATAATACTTCAATCTTTTTATGAAGTCGTAGACTTCATATTGCTACTGGGCTGGGCTGAAAAAGTGGCGTGACGGCGTGGTGTGTGGCCTCGACCCAGTGGCCGTTTGCACGGCTCTTTCACAGGCCAATGCATGGCCAGGTGTAGCCTGGACACCGGCTAACCTGGATCTACGATGACGTTGAACCAGCGCTCTTTCCACACGCCAATGTACGGCTACTAAACCTGGAGACGAGGAGGGCGACGAGACAGGTTTGCGACCCGTCTATTCGCAGTCTGCATCCGCCAACTCGTGACACTCTGATGAACATGATGATATAGTTCCTCATCTAGTCATTACTTTTTCATTACGATTTGGTCGTAAAAAAAATAAAACGGGGTGGATGTTATTGCGTTTGTGTTTTTATTTAAATTGACAGGCGTTTTTTAGATTCAGTTGTATTATTCGTGCGACACGACCAACTGCAGTGCGGCAGAGTCATCAACGTTCTTCGGATTTAAGCACGTAGATCCACAGTCTTCTGGAGAGATA